>CM053785.1:446065338-446266723 GCA_028749045.1 Cupressus sempervirens | reverse complement strand
TGAGAGAGAGGAGGGCTTGGGTTAGGGGTTAGAGAGAGGGGGGTTAGAGGTTAGAAAGAGAGAGATTAGGGGTTAGAGAGAGAAAGGTCAAGAGTTAGAAATTTGAAAGAGATATGGGTTAGGGGTTAGTGAGAGAGGGGAAAGCTATGGAGAGAGAGAGAGAGAGAGAGAGAGAGAGAGAGAGGCATGCATGTTATATGTGTATTTATCTATATAAATATATTTATACATACACACACACATACAATACAAATATTGTCATTATATATGTATGTGTTGTTCATGGTAATTTTAGAAGCATTAACTCTCTAATCTTTATATGAAAATGTAGAAAACATACTTAGCCTTTTAGAACCCGAGCATGCTATTTGATAAGTTAAAACCTAATTGGGTTATGACTTGGTAAGAGTCTAGGAAAATGATCCAAGGGCTTGGGAGCTCATTTTCACTTCATTTAGATGTTTTTTATTCTTCTAAGATGAATTCTCATCTTTTCCTTCATTTTAGATGGTGAAATAGGTATCTCTAAAATCACAATCTAGCATGTCTTCTTAGCTTTCTAACCATATGAATTTCTCTATTTTTGGACAATATTAGCATAGAAAACTTTACCAGTGTCTTGATAGTTCTTATAGACATCTATCTACCTTTTTTAAAAATAAATTTTAAAATACTTAACCAACTAAACTTGATTCTATAGACTTTTAAAAAACATGTTCATTTTTAATTATTTTGATGCAAGTTATGGCCATGTCATGAACAAGTACCAAAATTTCAAAATGTGGTCACTTCAAAAAGTCATAAAAATATACTCATTAGAAAATTATAAACAAATACACAACTTATAGATATCATTCTTACCTATCATCTTACCAAAGGGCTTTTGTGAATGTGTAGAAATAATTATGTTATATTTTCCAAAAAAAATATAGAACATTCAAAGTAATATAATATTTATTTTTACACATCTTATCATTTGAGTGGATGACCCCCAAATTTATCGTCCAAGATTAGGTTTAGCTTATTTTAGGAAAGATGTGTCCACTTATACCCCAGTTTTTGTTCACCATCTAGGTGCACTTACCCTTTTACATTCTTTTGGTTAGAGTGTCCCAATAAATGCCTTACATCATTTTTGAGAGTGAGACCAAGATTATGATGATGCATTTGGGCATATTACGTCTCATTCTTTGTTGATATAATATTGATAGGATTCACAATATTTCAATTTCACACTTTCTCATAGCATCATACCATATTGACAACTTCAAGCTTTCACATGGTATCATACCACATATTTACTACTTCATGCCACCCTTTTCATTTACCTTGATATTGATGTTGTGATTGTTAAATTTTTTAAGTAGATATGTTGGTAACTATAATTCTTTGTTAATATAATACTGATAGGATTCACAACATTTCAATTTCACAATTCCTCATAACATCATACCACATTGACAATTCGTGCTTTCACATGGTATTATACCACATATTTACTACTTCATGTCACCCTTTTTATTTACTTTAATACTGATGTTGTGATTGTTAACTTTTTTAAGTACATATGTTGGTGCCTATATTTAAAAGTCTTGATAAATGTTATTCACTGGATGTTTATTTATCTATTTTCAGATGAAACACTCATGGTAAGCAATGTATGAAAGGTATATTTTTATGAATATATAAACTAATTTACTTTCATATTACTTACTTCATTACCTTCATTACTTTGCATTGCCTATCTATAATAGATCACATGAAAGTCAATGTGGGATTTGAAATTTATTTTAGAAAGTGTGCATCTCTCTCTCTCTCTCTCTCTCTCTCTCTCTCTCTCTCACACACACACACACACACACACACACATTTAATGTTGTATTTCTTTTTGTGTGATTCTCTTGTGAAAATTAATAAATCATTTAGCCTCAACTAATTCCAACATCACATGTCACAATTACAAGAACCTTTTTATATCTTCTACACTACCTTACATTGAAATTATAGAACAAAATCAATCCTTTCACTTTTATATTTAATTACTTTAATATTAGGTCCATGTTCTCTCCTTCTACTAGTCATTCCCTACTAACTTAAGTGAAAACTATTTTAATTTGTATTCTAGGGTGCCATACAGAAAGGACAAACCTTAATTTATTTTAAGAGATATTTTATTTATTAAAGAGCTCTATTTTACATTACATTGTCATAAGAACTTTATTTAGCATTCCTTCAACTTTTAAGAACATGTGACTTAACATTTTGTATGGTTGTTTTCTATGTCATTCATTTTTCTATCAAGATATTAGAAAGTGAAGTGAATCAATCATCGGATGGTAAAACATCAAAGATCAGTTTTACGTGTAAAAAGTTAACTTTCTAGCAAGAAGCAAAACTATTGATAATGATTGATTTCATAATTTGTTGTTCCATTTCTAAAATATCCAAGAAAGAAAAAGTTTAGATAATGTTTTGAAAATCATGATCAAAACAATAAACATTTGATTATGAAACATCATATATATATATATATATAGCTCTGCTTGAACTAGGTGAACTTACAAACATGGGATTTCAACAATTTCAATTGTTTGGACTACATGAACATGAATAATATGAACTTGTGAACTTATAATGGAACAAGGGCACAAAACATGCAAGCTCGCTAGTCTAGAAAGGTTTTGGGCAAAATCACGTACATGCACACTAACAACTTTAACATGAAAGTTCAAACTCATAAATACAATGAATCAATGAAGGCATAAAGTCTACAATTAGCATATTGACAATAACAATGACTCAAAAGAAGCTTGAACTTTGGAGATTATTTAAAGCAATGTTATAATATAACCATCACATTATACCATGAATTTTTGAACCATTAGATACTTTTATTTATATAAATTTTTAATTTCTCAAATTCCATAATATTATCTATCTTGATAGTGAAATGATAAACCCGTTACACTCAAAATACTATGACAAATCATGTGAAATTTTGAATGGTCTTTAAAAAATAATATATTAATACTTATTGGATGAACATTCACAACTATAAATGAAATTCTAGTAACTATTAAAAATTTAAGTAAAGTCTAAATGAAATTTTAGTAACTATTAAAAATTTAAGTAAAAAGAGAAATGCCCATCTCTTTTCAATCACTCACTTATAAGGTTCAAATAACATTTGTTAGAATCATGAAAAGACATCCTAGGTAACTCTTCTTAACCTCCACAAATGATTAATTAGACATGTAGATTTGTATTCAACAAAAGACAAGTGATGACTCAATAGTTATAATTAGAAAAAGAAATTGCTGTAGCAAAGTGATTGATGTGGGATGAGGAGGACTGTTGTATAGATCAAGTACTTATGGCATTCATTGAACACACAATTACAATCATCATATTCATTAATACCCAAAAGTTAAAAGCCCATCATGCTGAACTTCTACTTACCTTAGAAAAATCTTGAAAAACTTGTCCTCCTGCAGACAGGCCAGCGTAGTTGAAAAGGTTGAGATCTTTACAAGAGCTTTAAATTGTACTGAGGAGAAGTGACAGATAGGTGGGAGAATCCCATCTTCCTTGAAATGACGTAGATTTTAGCTGGCTAATCTTTTCGAAGTGAGGATAAAACAAAAGCCTTCTATGCTGAGATGAAAGATGAGACTTGCACGTTAAGGCAGGAGAAGGATATCTTTCAGTACTTCAAGCCAAGGGAATATTATAGCATCAAATCAATGTACGCCCACATTTCCATCACAGGTTTTGAAAGGAAGGAATTCAGCCAAGTGAAAAGTTCCGTTCATGGTTGGGAAGAGCCTCGAGGCTTATGCTTAGGTTATTTTACCCGCTCCTCACCATGAATGAACAAACTTACGTATCTTGCTGCAGTGGGAAGTAGTAACGTGTCTGTCACTATCTCATCGTAGGAATGTGGGGTGGCAGATGGTAAAACCAATGTGAATTTGAGAATCACTCTTTGATATTCGTGGTTTTGGGTATGAGTTAGGGTGTAGGGGTTTAGCAGTCACCAAGGGCCGTATGGTTGATGGAATAGGAATAAAAAAAATTGGAATACAATTTTTATTTTCTATTTGGTTCATCACTTGGAATAGGGAATAGGAATACATATTCTCATTTTGTCTTTAAAATGAGGTTATACCCATTCCAAAAAATAGTTGTTATTGGAATAGCCATTCCTATTCCCAATATTACATGCCTATTCTCCATTCCTATGCCCGCGGTCAAACGGTATTCTCCATTCCTATGCCCGCGGTCAAACGGGCCCTACGAGTAGGGGTTTAGCGGTCACCAAAAATATTATGTATATTAAGGGGAAATATAGTCTATTTTTTAAAATTTATAAAATGTTATATGAATAAAATGGTTTTCGTGGTTTGATAGTTGATAGGGGAGACGACTTAGTAGTTGCCTACATTCTAATGACTGCTACTTCTGCCGTAATAGGTCCTCCCAATTATCGCTCATAAAAAGCTCCAAAAAGTAATAACACGTGTATTAATAGCTGATCACACATGTACTAGCAGTTGATCATTTTTTAGCTTTCTTGGTTGCTGATTGGTCCATTTGTGCAAAAAGCAATTTTTTTGGTTTTAGTATTGGGGAATGAACATAACGAGTTTCAAGAGAATGTTTTAAAATTACACTTTTAGACCACCTTGCACTCTACGAGTTCTACATAGAGCTTCAAAAATGTGGAAAAGCTGAAAAGTTAGCTTTAAGCTCTTCACTTACCTATAGAGATTCATCGAAAAAATTGAAAAATTTCAGCGTACAGATTAGGAGTTCTAGGTGCTTGAAGTTAGCCTGGGTGGCTAGTGGGTCATCTCCCCTACCATGAGTTGGGTGTAGAGAGAAAGCAACATATGAGAGTTATTACTTTTATATTTTGAGTTTCTACAACATAGGTATGAGTTGGGGGAAGTGAAACTCGAAAAAGGACCATGAAGATCATAACTTTCTTCTTTTGAATTCTTCCAAAATGGATAGGAGTTGGGGGAAATAAAACTTGGAAAATGACCATGAGAATAGTTGGGGGAAGTGAAACATCAAAATGAACCATGTAGATCATAAGTTCCATTTCTTAAATTCTTTAAAAATGAACAGGTGTTGGGGAAGTGAAACTCGGAAAAGGACCATGAGAAAGATCTTTCCATTTTTGAAGATTGGGGAGTTGTCTTCAAAGATATGTTGTAATTAGTAATTTTCTTTTTCTCTTACTCTTGAGGATGAACATTCATTTTTGAGGATTGGAGAATATATTCATCTTAAAGTTGGGGGTGAAATTTCAAAAAAGAAAAATCTTAGGGACCATCTTTTCATTTTAAAGATCAAAGAAATGAATGTCGCAAAGGATATGTTGTAAGTGGTGACTTATTTTTCTTGTTTGTTCAAAGATGACCTTTCTTTCTCAAAATTGGGGACATGTTTCTCTCAAGGATGGGGAAAGTGAAACTTCAAAAAGGACCTTAAACCCATCTTTGGTTTCTTAAGGTTAAGAAAAATGTGTGCCTTTAAAGATATGTTTAATCAGTGGTTTCTTTTTAAGGTTGGAGAAGTATGCCTCTTAAAAAGATACATTGTAATTGGTTTTCAATATTAAAAAAAAAGATACATTGTAATTGATATTTTTTTGGGTTATATCAAAAATCTTTTCTTCTTTTTGAAGATTGGGAATGTGTGTCCCCCAAAGGTATATTTGCAATTGGTTATTCATTTGTAGTATAGAGGATTCAATACTTGAGTATCTTAACTTCCACTTCTCCAAATCTTATGTGATGATTTCAAATCACTCTCAATCTATTGTACCGACTAACTTGAGAAGTCCCTTACTTATGACAACGGTTTCATTTCCACATCATTGAATTTGATGCCACATCAAAATATTTTTGGTTGAGGTGTCCAAAATACTCTATGAGATATGTTGTTGCAAAAGTTGTGCGCAAGTCAAGTTTTATATGTGTATTGATGAGGCATCACATTCTTTGTTTCTTTTTAGATCTTAGGAATTCATTTTACTCAACTATTTGTAATCATGATTAGCAGTATAACAATTCTAAAGTCTCTACTACTAGTTCATAAATATTAAAAAACTATTAGAATATGCTCAAGTTTCAAATATTGGACCATCTCCCCTACAATTTGATCATTATTTGTGAATTATGTCTTTATTTTTCGTTACTTCTTTCTTAATTTTTGCTTCTTTCATCCTACAATCTTTTAATTGAATAGGGCTAGGAACCTAGTTTCCTATTTTATGGTATAAAAAACTTCAAATAGTAGCAAAATTTTCAAATTCCTAAATGACAATTGAAATATTTGTTTCGACAAGTCAAGGGTGTGAAGTTATTATTTTGGGTTCAAGTTAATATTCTTTTGTAGAGATTAACTCATTACGTAGGTGATATATGTAAATGATGGTTTTATTAACAAACCTAAACTTGACCATCTACTCACATTCTCATTCTCTTAAGATTGTAGTTGGGTGAAGGGAATGAGTATTTGTTTCCATTGGAAAGGTAGAGTGTTGCAAAGAGAGTTCATTGATGATAAACTATAAGACCATCATTACCAATAGAACAACGACACATTTTACAGAATAAACACATGTTCTTTGCTAGACAACTCGTCAAACTAATGTGAATATGAGAATCATTCTTTTGTTGTTAATGTATTTTGAGTGTGAGCTAGCTATGAAGAGCAAGCAACATATGAGGATTGTAACTTTCATATTTTGTATTTCTGCAAAATGGGTACGAGTTAGGGGAAGTAATTTTTTTTAATAATAAGAAAGATAATGGCTTGGTATAATGACATAGTCATTTTGTAAGTGTTTAGATGGTGTTGAGTTCAAATCTCTTCAACAAAAAGATATTGATATTGTTGTAAATTATGGTTATGTTTTCTTGTTTGTCCACAAACAATTTTTCTTTTTGAAGATTAAGGAAATGTGTCTTCCTCAAAATTAAAAGTTGGCAAGTGTGAAACATTAAAAAGGATCCTACATATCATCTTTCTTTTTATAAGATCAAGAAATAGTGTGATTATCACTATCTCATCATATGACTATGGACCACATGGAAAAAAAGAGGAAACCTATGTAAATTTTGATAATCATTTTTTTTGCAATTCATGCCTTTAGTGTATGAGTTGAGTACAAAGAGAAAGTAACTTATGGGGGTCATAACTTTTATTTTTTTATTTCCTAAAAAATGGGTATGGTTTGGGGGAAATGAAACTCCAAAGGACCATGATGACCATAGCTTTCATCTACTAAATTCTTCTAGAATGGACATGACTTGGGGGAATATATCTCTCTTGATATTGGAGGAAGTGAAATTTCAAATCAAAAAAACCCTTGGGACCATCTTTATTTTATAAAATTGGAGGAAGGTGTGCCATAAAATATATGTTGTAATTGGTGGCTTATTTATTTTTTTGATTGACTCAAGGATTAACTTTATTTATGAATATTGGAGAAAGATACATCTCTAAAAGATGGTGTGAGTGAATTTTTGAAAAATAAGGGACTATTTTCTCTTCTTTAAGATTGAGGAAAAGTGTGCAACCCAAACATATGTTGTAATTGTTCATTTCTTTTTTTGGTATAGAAACAACCCTTAGCTTCATTTTTTAAAGATTAGGGGATTGTGCCTTCCCAAAAGAAATGTTCTAACTGGTGGTTTGATCTCTAGGAAGAGGACCCACTAGATAAGGTCTTAATTTCACACTTCTCAAAATCTCATTCTATCATCTTAAACTAGAATCACTTTGATTTAATGAAGGTTTAGCAAATATTTAATGCGAGATCATCATCTCCTTGCATCTCTCCTCCTTTCTTCCCTTTTCTTCTCCTTTCTCCTAGGTAGAATTAGTGTAAGACCTAATTGATTCTCTTTAAAGCTCCTATTTTCATGGAGTAAAGCTCAAGGTAGGATCTAACCACCTAGACCCTCTCTTTCCTTCATCCAATCACTTAGAATCTATCTTCCACATAAAAATGGACTTTTCTCAGTTATCGTACCTGATTTCTAAACTTTAGAATCTATTTCAGGACCTTGAGGGAATCTCAATGGTTCTAGGCTCTGGTTGACAAGGACACAACACACCATTAAAATCATGGATGCAATGCATCCCTAATGGGCCAATTAGGGACATAGTGCACCTCTGATTGGGCAATATTTTGGGTATGTTTCTCATGTCCTGAAATCGAGGCCATTTTGGGGTGAAAACCTCTAGGCAGGTCATTCTATGGGAGAAATATATTCTAAGCCCTTTATAAACCCATCCAATTTCTCCATTTATTATCTATGATCTCATATCATATTAGACATTCACAAGATCAAGCACTTAAGCCTAATTCAATTTTACAAGCATTCAAGTCTTCAAGCATCTGTAAAGTAATTCCTCCTTTGAAGATCAAGGATTCAATCATTCAATAAATTGAAGGATTTTATCTAGTGATATCTTCTTTAAAATCCTTTGTTGCATCTTCTACATCCATTCATCTTCATCTTCTTGATCCAAATCAAGTGGTGAAGTAAGCACACTACGTGTGATTCAAGAGATCCTACTATTGTAAGGTGAATTCGTACATTTACTCTACATTTATGCAATTCAATTATTTCAATTCAAGGTTAATTCCTAAAATAGGGTTTAACTAAGGAAAATCCCCATCAAAAATAAAAAACCTTTTAATTGTAGGTTATGTATCTTAGATTAGTAAACAAGTTACAAATTCATATACCCTTTTCGGCTTTCTTTGGAACTGTGAAATCAGAATCAACATTGAATACATTCTTGCAGGGTCAGCCAAGTCACCCCTATTGACAGAAGTAACCCTTGATTAGGAGAAAGTCACCCCTATCAAATCATTGAATGATTTCTAGGTTTCACATATTTTAGCATTTCAGCCTAGATTCGACGTTATATATTAGTTTTGAATAGAACAACAAGTATAAAGTTAGATCTAAAAGGCGAGTCTTCTATCTTCTTTGTCATTTCAACATATCTACTTATTTCATTTACATATATTTCCCTACCTCTCATTTTTTCATAAGGTTTGCAAGGACTTTTACATATTTTCTCCTATTCTCATCTAGATCTAGTTTGTACTAGTGCTCCTTTATCACTTGGCTAGCACTAATATTTTTGGATCTAGTCTTTTAGAATTAGGATTGAAAGGATCAATTTCCTTGATTCCCTCTTTTAGTTTTGTAATAGGGCATCATATCCTTGATTCACATTTCCCCCTTACCATCTTTGGTGAACCTGAGACACAACATTTCCACTTTTGATTTTGGTGATTGGATTGCCTCCTTCGTTCAATTTATTTGTACATATAGATATACTCTTGTTTTCATTAGTAGCATTTAGATCTTCTTAGATCTAACTCTCTTTTTCGTGGATATTTCAATATTGGGTATGTACCTTTCATGCCTTATTATTCAATTTGGATCTTGCACACATTTCAATGACATAATGATTAGATAGATCTATCCTATATGTGCTTTTATTTCCTTTATGATGAAAAACTTATCTAATGCATTCTCCAAACACCTAAAATACCACCCTCTTATTACCTTAACCTTATCCTAAGATCTTGGTGATGATGTTTGGCAAAATATTATTTTATGTTCTCTTAATTTAGGTCTTGACGATGGCAATGCATTAGTTAAGGGTGGTCCTACATCTTCTTTCAAACCCTCTTCCTTTAGGGATATTCCATCCACTCATGACTATTCTTCTATGGTGTTCTATATTGATAGAGACGTTCCCCTAATTGATAATGTCACTATTTGGGATGAGCCTCTAGATGATAATGTTGACTATTCTCTTCCACATGAGAAAGATAATATAATTGATGTATTTTATTTTCGCCATGACATGCTTGATATTTATTCTTCTCCTAACACATATCCTAATGATATTTTAGAGGAAGTAAAAGATATTATAGATACTTTTATCCATGTGACCTTGCCTTCATTTAATGCTCCTAGTAGCAATGAACCATTAGTGGAAATCCATAATCCCTATCCTAAGGATTCCTTGGAACAAGAGGATAAAGGTCATCTCCTTCATGTTCCCCCTTCTAGTAAAGATTCTATCAAGAAGCAAGATCTTAAACAAGTTAATATTTCTCAACCTATCCTCACAATTAAAGGTTGTCCTCTTTTCATCGTTAAGGGTAGTCCTCAACTATTTGTTAAGGGAAAATCTAGTAATCCTTTGGATTCTCAAAACACATCTCACACCTAAAATACAAGGAATAATCCTCAACCTACTACTTATATTCCCCTTTCTCAAAATTTTCTTCCTCCTCCACCTCGTCTTCCTCAAAATCTTGGGTTGGATTATGATATAGTATTGCAATTATGTAATACCCTTACCAAGATTTCTCTTTGGGAACTTCTTCAAACATCTCCTACATATCATGAAGCCTTGAAAAAATCTTTATCCACTTTCTCAATTTCACCTCCTAATCAAGATATATCAATGCCTTTTTACAATGTATGCTTACTATTATTGTCCCACCTCCAATTGTGTTTACTTATGAGGATTTTTCTTCTAAAGAGATTCAAGATTTTTATGGACCTCTTATGGTTTTAATGTCTATTAATAAAACTACCACACAAAATACTTTTATTGATACTAGATTTGGTTTGAATATTTGTAGTATAGATATATTAAAGGCTATGGGTGCCGACCTTTCTACTATTCAACTAGATAACACTCCTATTTGAGGATATAATAATATTGCTAAGTAAACTATTGGTATTATAATGCTACTTGTGAAATTTTGTCCATTGATATTGGATACTCCTATACATGTTATGCATGGACCCCTCACTTATAATCTTCTCTTAGGACACCCTTGGTTTCATTCTATGCACAGTGTTCTTTGAAATCTTCATCACAAGGTTAGATTTCTTTATAAAAACCTTTTGTATACTCTTCATGCTAATGATGCACCTAATCCTTGCTTAAATATAGAATACGATCAAGTTTCTCCTCTTGCACAAGAAATGGAGAAACTCGAGACTAAAGAAGACCCTTCTTCTTCTTTATCTAAAGATGATTGGGGCACACTAGATTTAGTTATACTTTTATTGACAAGTATAAAGTTAAGGACCTTCGATTCATGAGAAATTGAGCCACTCCTCTCTTTACTAATATTGTTTCTACTCCCACTAATGATAAATCTATTAAACCTAGTGATGAAAATCATATGCCCTTAGGTGATGGGGGGCATAAGAAATATTTCGACACCATTGCCTACCATACATTAGGATGTGTGAAAAAAAGTGATTCTTCATCCACATCCTCTCCTTTATCATCTTCTACTAACCAAGAATTTATTTTTCCTAAGCTTATTTGTGTTAAGGTGAATACTAAACCTAAACATAGAAAGGAACATAGTAAAAAACTTATGAATCTTCTATTTTATATTTATCATCATTATCTTAATCACTCTATTAATCATTATCAAGCTTTTCATTTTAAGATTCAATGACTCATTAATAGTAATTTTATTCATATATATCCTTATGAAGAGATCTATGTTAATCCTCATTTATTTAATTATCATCTAGGTTCCTATTATGTTGCTCCACCCCATGTAACATTGTTAAGCTATATTTGGGGGTCTCCTTGTCATACATGGTTAGATTTGTGAGTAGCGTAATAGGTCCTCTTTTATCTTTTTTCCTACACTTGGGGGACAACAAAACCTTATCTATCTTTCTCCTTTTCTCCAAGATCCACTATATCCTATGGTTGAGTGTTATTTGTTTATCATGTCACATCTAATCTTGTATGATTAACAAGTGGGTTTTCATGGTAGATAGATCACTTACCTTGGAGACTCATAATAATATGATACCCTTTTCCAAGATTTACTTTTTCACTTCTTGCATGGTATCTCATCGCATTCTTTCCTTCCATGACCTCATAGGAGTTGTGACTAGTTTGATTTGGATTAAGTGTTGCTTGTGGATGTTAACATGATGTTGAAATTGCTTTATCCTTCTTCATCAGTTCCTTAAGATGCCACAATAAGTAATTACTTTCTCATCTTAAGGGGGGGCATACATGGTCCCCTTATATTCATATGCCTTGGATTTGGTTGACTAGCATGATACACATGCTTGGTAGACCATTTGACCTATCCTTGTGCATTCTCAAATCACTCTTATGGAGAAGTAAATATGGATTTTGAGTATGGATTAGGGTACTTATCCTTGTGGGCTCGGTACCATTCCTAGGTTATCCTGAAATCTATGCATTGCTACTTCATCCCTCCTTTTTGTACACATTCCCTCCCTCCCCTTTGCACACAAATATGCTAAATCTCATATATGGGTAATACATACAAGCTTGCTACAATTCATATACAGGTAACACATCTAGACACATATACTAAATCTTATATATGGGTAATGCATACAATCTTGCTAAATATCATATACAGGTAACGTAATCAAGCACAACATGCCAAGTCCCATACATAGGTAACACATTTTCTTGTTTTTTCTTGTGATTCACATTGAGATGCACATTTCACAGTAGAGAATTAATCACAACACACGTCTTCTCTCTTGTTGCTTCTTTTAGTCAATGATTTCACTCTTATTGTGATCTTGGAGTAAACAAAGACTCAATCCCTTGGGGGCTTTATGGATTTTTTGTCTACTTGGTTATGATAAGGTTATCTTATGTCTTGCTCTCTACTTTACCAAGAGTTTGGATTGCGTCCACACTCTCACTATAGTGGGAGATAAATGTGCCATCTTAAATTAGAAGTACTTTTATTTAGTGAAGTTTTAGTGCCTATTTAATACAAGATAATTATCTCCTTGCACATATCTTTATTTCTTCCCTTTTCTTCCCTTTCTCCTAGGTGAGATTAGGGCAAGACCTAATTGTCCTCTTTAAAGCTCTTTTTTTCATTCCGTAAAGATCGAGGTAGGATCTAACCACCTAGGTCCTCCCTTTCTTTCATCCAAATCCTTGGAATCTACCTTCCGCCCTGAAACATATTGTTCTTGATAATCGTACCTTATTTTCAAGATTCATGACTTGTTTTGGGACCTTGAGGGAATCTTGAAGGTTCTAGATCCTAGTTGATAGGACATAGTATGTCCATGATAACAAGGAAACAACACAACCTTGACATTAGGGACAAAGTGCATTCTTGTTGAGCCAATCGAGGATGCATTGTACCCCAATCAGGCCCTATTTTGGGTTTTTTTCCTTGGTCTTGAGTTCAAGGTCATTTCAATATGAAAACATCTAGATCAGTCAACATGTACAAGAAAGCTATTCCAAGTCCTTTATAAACCCATCCATTTTCTCCCTTTCTCATCTACAATCTCATATCATATCAAGCATTCAGGAGATCAAGCACTCATGCCTTCAAGTTTTTAAGCATTCAAGTTTTCAAGCATCCTTCAAGTAATTCCTCCATTGAAAATAAAGGATTCAAGAATTCGTGCAATCAAATGATTTTATCTAGAAAGATCTTCTTTAAGATCCTTTATTACATCTTATACATCCATTCATCTTCATCTTCTTGATCAAAATCAATTGGTGAAGCAAGAACAATACATTCAATTCAAGAGATCTTACTATTGTAAGGTGAATTCACACATTTACTTTTCATTTTTGTCATTCAATTATTTTAGTTCAAGGTTAATTTGTAAACTAGGGTTTGACTAACGAAAGCCCCCCATAAATAAGGAAAACCCTTTTTATTGCAAGTTGTGGATCTCATATTGATGAACAAGTTGTAGGTTCAGATACCCTTTTCATCTTTCTTCGCAATTGTGAAATCAATCAACATTAGATACATTCTGGTAGGATTGGCCAAGTCACCCATGTTGATGGAACTCACTCTTGATTAGGAGAAAGTCACCCTTGTCAAATCATCAAATAATTTCTTGGTTTCACAAATTTCAGCATTCCAAGCCTAGATTCGACATTATTTATCAGTTTTGAACAAAATAAAAAATATAAAATCAGATCTAAAAGATGTTTCTTCTATCTTCTTTTTTTGTTTTAGCATATCTACTTATTTCATTTACATATTTTTCCCTAGCTCTCATTGTTTCATAAGGTTTTCAAGGACTTTTGCCTCTTTTCTCCTATTCT
Source organism: Cupressus sempervirens (assembly GCA_028749045.1). Lineage (NCBI taxonomy): Eukaryota > Viridiplantae > Streptophyta > Pinopsida > Cupressales > Cupressaceae > Cupressus > Cupressus sempervirens. The sequence continues at coordinate 446,252,548 of CM053785.1, read as the reverse complement.
CACCTAGATCTAGTTTTTATTTTTGCTCCTTTCTCACTTGGCTAGTGCTAATATTTCTACTTCTAGTCTTTTAGAATTGGTATTGAAAGGATCACTTTCCTTGACTCCTTCTTTGAGATGTGTAAGTGTGGTTATGTGATGAACTTAGGGTTTCATATCCTTGATTCACATTTTACCCTTAACACTTATATGAAAATTTCAAATCACATTGAGTATTTTATTGAAGTCTACTTGCAAAGTCCCTTTCTTTAACAAAATTTTCAAATCACCCAAGAAAATATGATGCCACACTAGCATGCTTTTTGTTGAGTGTCCAAAAGGGTCCCTAAAAAATGTTATGTCAATAGTTGTAGACTAAGCCATGTTTCATTATTGCACTATTGTTGTATCAAAAAAATTATTCATTTTTAGACACAAACAATAAATTTCATTCAATTATTAATACTCATGATCCACACTAGTACCTTTAAAGTCATAACTACTAATTCTATAATTTTGTAAATATTAGGAATTCAACAAATTTTATACAACTATTGGAACATGCTCATTTATCGGATCTCATCCCCTAATATTTGATTGTTATTCTTATATTGAGCATCTTATTCCTTTTAGTTTATTTTTGGATCTTACTCATCTCAAACAATGATGAAGGATGTTCCCCTTAATACCATAAACATAAAACAAAAACAAAGAAATAACAACAATTTGTGAGAACAAACTATGGGTTTCTTATTATTGCCTCAAATGTGGAATTATAGAGTTTTGAAATACCATATGCAAACCCACATGGGTGCCTTACAATACTTTGCAAGACAGAGTTGCAAACTATCACCTAGAGTTGTCTTAGATAATTTGTAAGCCTTCCTTATATAGGCAATTTTACACCACTCAGAAAGTTTTGAGACATCAAACCCTAACCCTTAAGGTTGACCAACCCTAAAATTACATATAGAGTTGGCTCAAAATAATTATGACATTTATTTTGAAAATTTTGTTTGGACCAACTTTGGAAGACCATAACATGTGAACCGTTGATCCAATTGGCTATTATAACCCCATTATGGAATCCTTGTCTTTTGATATATACACCCTGACTCATGCAAGCTTTAGTCAGCCTCATTTAAGAGCCCATCCAAAGCCTCTAAGGCCTTCAAAATTGATCCTAAAGTTTTTGTAACAAAATTACACACCACTAATATGCAATAACTTCTTGAATACTCATGATGTGGCAGTTAACCTCAAATAGAAGGCTAATATACCCAAGATGAACCCCCACCTCTAAAATTAGGACATCCTGAGCTCATATGACCGACTTACTAAGTAGAAAGCCTCCAAAAACAACAACATTTACTTAGACAACCCTTATTCAAGAAACATAAAGGAATTATTTTTGGGTGATTCAATATTGCCCTTACACCCAGGATGCTCCAGCATCAGACACCTAGGGTAATTTGAGAAGTGACCTCATCATGTCTCAAATAGTCAAAGAAAAACCAAGATGTTCAATGTCCTCCCTTGCTAGCCATGATGAATCTTCTATTAATCTCCCTGTCCATTTGACCATATACTCTTCATATTTTATGTTCCTTATGCTCCTTCCAACATGACTGTTGAGTATCTCCTCAATCTCCTTTGTAGCTGAAGTAGCTATCAAAATACTCCATTATGCTTCTAAAACCTCATCTCCATCACCTCCTTCATGATATTCTATCAAATATGAAATATTAAATACTAGTGAAATATTCAATTCATCGGGCAACTCTACTTCATAGGCATTTCTAGAATCATGAATTCTCAATATATTGCATGGTTAAAACATCTTCATTTTCATCTTATTATATGTACCTACCTGAAATCTCTCCTTCCTCAAATGAACCATGAAATTGTCTCTAATATAAAATTCCTTATACCTCATTTTCACATCTTCCTTAGCCTTATACTATGTATTCATCCGTGTAATGTGCTTCTATTGAAAATTTGTTCAATGCTCCCCTCAAGATTTGTGACAAGGGCTTAACTGCCTCTTGTGTACTATGAGTTGAGTGGTTGTATCAGACATTAACAGATTAGTTTTTTTGTGTAACTATAACCCCACAATAATAAGTGGTATTAGAACTTGATCACAGGTTCTAATCCTCATACCCTCGAGTAACATTGAGGGGGAGATTATTGGAAATTTATTTAGCACTTCGCTTGGGATTCATGACAAGGGCTTAACTACCTTCTATGTACTATAAGTTGAGTGGTTGTATCTGACATTGGAAAATTAGTCTTTTGGTGTAATGACAACCCACTCTAACAACTTCCATTCCTCATGGATGTTATTCAAATTTTCAACAAAATCCTCTCCTTCAACACTACTTATCTCTTCTTTATCCAACTGACTAAATTCAGAAGCATTTCTGGGATTGCTCCTATATACAATTCAAAATGATGATTTATTAGTACTTATACTGATAAAATCATTATATAAAAATTGTGCCCATGATAAAATTAGATCCCATCCTTTTGGCTTATCTCCAGCCAAACATCTTATCAAGTTCTAATTCACAACCTTTGTGTATCCATCGGTCTATGGATGATGTGATGAGATGAACTTTAAATCTATCTTCAACTTGTTTCGAAATGTATGCTAGAAATATCCAAAAAACTTGGTATCTCACTCATAAACTATACTCTTTGGAAGACCATGTAGTCTAACCACTTCTATGAAAAACAACTCTGCCACATGTAAAGCATCACTAGTCTTCTTGTAGGAAATGAAATGTGCCATCTTTGGAAATATATCATCCACTACAAAAATTGAATCATGCCCTCACAATGGTTGATACAACCACGTACTCTGCTTCACTCCTTTTTCCATGTGACATCCTCTACAACTCTGTACAGACTTCTTGACATCTTGCTACAACTGTGACCAATAATAATTCTTAGCAACCAAAGCAATCATTTTATCTCTACCAAAGTGTCCAACGAATCCTCCAATATGATTCTCCTTGATAAGAATCTCCCTCATTGAACTTGTTGACATGCATAATTGAATTCCTTTGAATAATATATTATCTTGGATTATGAAATCCAACCACTTTTTCCTATCAAGCGTAAGAGGTTGTGTACGATATTTCTAAGCTTCACCAAAACTAGGATCCTCCAGATACACATTCTTGAGTTCCTTGAACCCAACCACTTCAATCTACATCTCTGTCAACAAAAGTTGTCTTCTTCTAAGAACATTTGTAGCTCTTTTATACTTCTCACTCCTGTGTTTCAAAAAAATGTTTAACTATGCAAAAACGCAATCCATTTCAAATGCCTTTGGTTCAACTTTTCTTGACTATTCAAATATTCCAAAACTTGATGCTTAGTATAGAAAACAAACTCCTTAGGAAGAATATAGTGTATCCACTTCTTTAATGTTTGAAGTATAGCATAAAATTTCTTATCATAAAAAAGATACTTTGGCATCATTCAACTTCTCACTGAAATAAGCAATAGGTCTACCTTCTTGGCTCAAAATAACTCTAATTGCAATTCCATTAGCATCAAAGTCTACTTGAAACCCCTTATTAAAATATAGAAGTGCTAAAATATGTTGTTATATAACTTTCTATTTCAAAAGATTGAAACTCTTATCTACTCCCATAGTCCACTTAAACTCTTTTCTGTCCCCTCTCATTGTTTCAGTCAAGGGTCCACAAATACTGCTAAAACCTTTGATAAACTTTCTATAAGAACTAGCTAGTCCTTGAAAAGATCTTACCTCCATCACACTCTGTGGAGTAGTTCATTCAAGGATAGCCTTCGCTTTTTCAGGGTCTATTTTCAGACCTTCTGTTGAAACTACAAATCCTAGGTATACCAACTCCTTCACAAAACTACACTTCTTCATATTTATTATCACCTTTTCTTCCTTTAACTTCTCAAACACCTTACGAATATGCATTATATGCTCCTCAAATGACTTACTAAAAATAAAAATATCATCTATGTTAATAATGAAAAACTAACCTAGAAATACCTCCAGTACCTTAGTCATGAGTTGTATGAAAGTTCTTGGTGTATTGGTTAGCCCAAAAGGCATGAATAACCACTCATAAAATCCTTCCCTTATATTCAAAATAGTTTTCCATTCATCTCCTATTATTCAAATATGATGATACCCACTCTTGATATCTATCTTTTTGAAATACACAACTCTGCTCAAACATACCGTAATATCATCCTCCTTGGCAAAGGAAATTTGTACTTGATTGTGATCTTGTTGATAGCTTGAGAATCTATACACATCCTCCATTCTCTATTCTTATTTGGTGTTAATTATGTTGGTACAACACATGGACTTAGACTCTCCCAAATCAACCCCTTCTACAACAACTCATGCTCTTGTCTATTCAACTCTTCACTTTTTGTTGGTGTTATTTTCTACATTGCCTTGTTTGGAAAACTGGCTCTTGGAATCAAGTCCATTTGGTGACATGTTTTCCTCAATGGTGGTAATCCATCAAGCACATTATTAGATATAATATCTCGATGCTCTTCCAAAAAATATGTTACTTTTGTAAGTACCTCTTCTACTTCTTCTTTACCATATTTTGAAATTATAGGAAAAGACATATGCTTAAGCCTCATACCCTCTAGGAACTTCTTTCCATCAACAAAAAAAAATCTAGTAGAAATACATACCTTTTCATATGTATCATTTGATGGCTTCATCTTATGTTTCACTCCATCCTTTGTTAGTGCATAGGTATTTGCATGACCATTATGTGCATTGTGCCTATCAAACTATCATGGCCTTCCCAACAACATATGACATATGTCCATAGGTATGATATCACAAACTAACTCATCCTAGTAGCTTTCAATATTGAACTCACTAGGGACTACTCATTAGCCATGACCTTGTAGTCATTCTACACCTAGGCAATATGATATGTACATTGGTGTTTCTATCTTTCAAGTTTATCTTTGTAATTATATTTTTTGACCCCAGATTGTCAGCTCTTTCATTGTCAATGATCTCATCACAACACTTATCTTCACACTTGAACCTTGTGTGAAACAAACTCCTCCTCTAACTGGGTTCATTCTCATCACTCAATAGGACCCTTATGTTAACCAATACTTCTCCTATTTTAGCATCTTTAGAATGTGATGATTTGATATCTTCATCGACATGCACAACTTTGGTTTGGACTTTGTTTCTCCTATCTATCCTTCCTTAGCAATGGGTACATTCAAATTCCCCATGCCCTTCTTCTCTATAGTTAAAATAGATTCCACAAAAACCTCCTCTACCAAATCCTTTCTCTCTCCCTCTTCCTGTAATGCCCCGCCAAGGGATCCAAAGAATTAACCTAGAATTTCATTAAGTTTAGTAGCATCTTTTTTTTTTTTTTTCATGAAAGTAAATACAACGTATAACTTATACACAATAACAGAAGCAATAGTAATGTCCATTTAAAATTAAACATAACATACATAATAGATTACATTCTTTCAAATCCCTTAACATTGAATTACATACATAAATCCATCTAGTACAACATTCACATGAAATAATAATGATAAGTCCAATGTTTATACATTACATTTCAAATACTCAATCATCCACTCTACATGTCATAGGGTATGACAAACTCAAAAGAATACACATACATAGAATAATGTACATCATCCTATTCTAATCCATGATACATCAAAGTAAAGATAATCACGTAATATACATGATACATCATCATAGAAGACATATGCATCCATCATAAAGATCAAACATAATAAACTAAGTGCACAGTTCCTCCCAACTGTTAATAGCATCATTAGACCATCGTGGATCCTAGCCATCCCTCTGTGCATAACATTCCAAATCATTGAAGAGATCATCAGTATTAACATAGTAGGAATGTCACTCCTAACATATACTATGTCATATGCAGAAAGTAATCTAACATGCAAATATAAGCATAAGGTAACATCATTTGACATATGCTAATCATCAATGTAAAGGATACATATCCACCATCATGAAGGACGCAACAGCCACGATGTCTCAGTAAATCTCAAAATGATAAGAGTGGCAAATACACTACCACCCGATCGTGTGGTACCTAAGTGGTCCACTCCCACTATGCTGAGGAGATAATCTCGAGTCCCAAATAGGCTATCCATAACACATACACAAATCTCCATAAGTCCAGGAATCTTAAAATTATACTAACTCAAAGGTTCCAAACACAAAATTGACATCTAATCCCAGAGGCACACAATGACATGTAGGAACCTACTATGCAAGTGGGAAAGTGTCATCGCAATTATCACGTACAAGTTAACCTGGTAGTTAGCTAAACTCCACATGTCCATACTGATTTCATGCGGCCACTAGTATCCTCTCATACTGACAAGGCATACTACAGAATGCAAGGTCGCAACCATGCGTCTCACTACTCCCATCCTAGCCTGTACAAGCACTCAAGGCATGGGCGAGAACAAAACTCTTATCTTTTTAGGTTCATTCAGTTGGTATTAGGTGTGAATGTTATCACTTATTAATCCAACTTACAATGAGTTACCCTGGCAGCCTCTTAGGGCCCCGGCCCCCATTGCAAGCCACTTCCCATCACTACATGTAGATATCCTACCCTAATGCTCATCGAACCATAAATCTCAAAATCACAAAAGATAAACCATAATAAAATCATCAAATATGCATAAAAGCATCAAATCTCCATGAGCAACATCCATAGAAAATCATGAACACAACAGCTCTCTATTGGCAACTGAAGCATCACTGATAATCAAAGTATCCAATGGTTCTCAATAGCCAAAATATATCTCAATCAAACTGATCGAAGACTCCAAAAATGGTTGAGTCAAACATGTCACATCATGACATCATCAAGAATAAATCTACATCACAGTCCCATCATGGCGACTAGAAAATAACCAAGGTTAACTGATCGATGACCAAAAATAATGGCAAAAAATAATAGTTAAGTGTCTCATACATAAGAATCTCAACTATAACAATCAGTAATTACAAACAATACATAGAGCATTCCATCACATAACCATGGTTGGGTTTATAAAGATTGAGATTAAACATCATCATGACATCACAATCACATAACCCCCAAGCCTCTGGTAGACATCCTATAACTGGTCAACACTAATCAACCCAAAACCCAAAACAATAGCATAAAGAATACACAATGCAAACACATGCTTTGGTTTTGCTAAGTTTATAACTTAAATTTAAATGCAAAAGTCTCGGTTTACATTCCCAATTCAATTGTCAAGTGGAGAAACTTCACGTTTAACCTAGCCCAAGTGTTTTTGTAAAATTTTCTACCATTAAACTCAGTTTTCTAGATGTTCTAAATGTAACCATTTAGACCCCCATCATTTTAAAAAATACTAATTGAAATTCTTTCCATATTCATCTTTCCAAATTAAAGATTATATTGAATCTATATTCCTCATCATTGTAAAATATCTTGTATTAAAGAATTCCTCTTTAAATTCCAAACATTAAATAATATATCAATTATTTATTAATAATAATATATATATATATACATATATATACACATATATATATTTACACACACACACACACACACACACACACACATATACATACATACATACATATATATATATATATATATATATATATATATATATATATATATATATACATATAAATACATATACATATATAATTATCATAACAATATATATTAAAAAAAATGAATTACATAAACGAGATTCATTAAAATGAATTTATAAAACAATATAAAATCAAATCGCACATTATACAAATACCATGCGGATTATATATAAAAAAATGCGCTGTCGTAACGCGGGCAGTCTGCGAGCCGCAGGTACACTGCGGTCGTGCAAGTACTTTGCATCCGCAGACCTACAGCGTACGGTGGTCGGGGTTGGGATATTTTGACCCGCCCTCATATGCATATGTATATTTATTTTAAAAAAAAACATTTTTTAATATAATGTTTTTAATAACATTTCCCAAACGCAATGCGTTTTAATGAGTTTTTACTGTGATAATTCGCTCGGCTTTCCAATTATATATATATATATATATATACGCAGAACTTTATACAGTATATATTTATATGCAAAAATGCAGATCTGAATTATATATATTTTTTCACAAAGAATATATATATAATTTTATGAGTTTCCTATAAATATTTACTTTCTAAATTTTCTCAATAATTTTCTAATGAATTTTGGCTACAATTCAACCCTAGCCCCCATATTCTTTTCAGATCTATGCATATAAAGATTCTCAAATAAATTTTAACTACCCATATTGAGAATGCATACAATAAAAAATAGGAAAAATCCTCAGAAGACATATGGAAGACACGAAGAAGACAGGGAATGCAAGATGCGGAAATAGCATAAGTAAAATCACAAGAATCTATCCGAATTCTGATGCTAATTCGCTCTTCCTCAGAAAACCCGTAGAGCAAGTTCCCTTCTTCAGAATTCTCAAATCCTCCAATGCTCCAAATTGCACTCCAAACGCTATGTCTAAGCTTCTAGGAATGCCTGAATATAAAGAGCTCTTTGGAAACATCTAGAATGCTTCTAGAAATAGCTGGAAGATGTCACCAACTAAGCATGGGTCTTTTCCAACCTTCAAGATGAGCCATAGGGTTGTAGACACCATGTGCTTAATTGATGCACTAACCCCCATTTTGTTGACACTAGAGAAATAGAAAAGTGCGTTAACTCTCAAGCAAGCTTATAACTCCAATTCATTTTTTATATAATTTCCATTTAAATATTTATAACTTCCATTTTAATCTTTATAACTTTCATTTTAATTTTTATAACTGTTATTATTATTATTTATTTGTTACTTTATTATTATTTTATAATTATTATTAATTTTAATTTCTAATTTTCTTTTATTTAATTCTTTTTCCTCAATTAATTCTCATTTAATTAATTATAATCAAAATATCAAATAACATGATATTTTATATTAATTTTTCTCAAATAATTAATTTATTAATTAAATCTATTTATTAAGACTTAATTAATAGAAAATTCACCATAGACCTCCAAGAATAAAATATGAAAACTCATCATAGAGCAAATTATTCTAAAGGGTTAAAAATCACGAATCATGTCATTCGACACATTCGGTGGGTAAAATATCGAGATACTTGTCCTACCTCACTAGGACAATTGGCTTAAGGGTTTGGGATTTGGACTTGAGAATTTATCTCCCTTCTCTTATCATTGAGATAGTATAATAGGGTATGCTCATCCTGGCAATTCAGGGAAGTCGATACTCGGTACTTGCAACCTGTAGAAAAACCATGCATGTACATACAATATATAATGCTAAGCTAAACAGACAATGGCAGGAAGTGGTGCATCGTGTAGATCCCGACTAAGCAGGTGACTACAACTCCGTTCTTTAACCACATCAGAAACGCCATACAATAAGAAAACACACACACACCATACACTTGCAAGTATGGGGTAAGTATCCATAATAAAACACATAAGATAATAACCATCTAACTAATCATCAACAATAGCTAAAAACAATATAATGATCATCATGTATGCATGAAATGTAAAGTCTAAATGATCTCTTCATATATCAACTGAATCCATAACATAATGTCTGATAGTCTCAAAACAATACCACTAATCCATCAACATAAAACTAGTCCATCATAGTTTGATAATAACAACAATAATGTCCAGAAAAGATGTGAACAAGGGTAGGAACTACATCCACCCCCCCTTGGGTTGGGCTTACTCCTGGAAGCCTACAAATAAGTAGGGATATAACTCCCTCAATCTGGCTGCATCCTCCCATGTAGCTGAAGAATCATCAGTAGGGTCCCATTGGACCCTTAATTGCTCGATGGTTCAACCCCTGAGGGTCAACTCCCATTGCTCCAAAATACGAACCGGCTCCAAAGCCAGCTACCCGTCCTCTACCTGCAACGCATTCCAATCAAGAACATGTACAATATCAGGTATATACTGCCGAAGTACTGAAACATGAAAAACATCATGAATGCGAGCTAGGCTGGGCGATAGAGCAAGGCGGTAAGCAACCGGGCCAATCCTCTCTAAAATCTCGAATGGTCCCACAAAGCGAGGTGCTAGCTTAAAACCCTTTCCATATAAGATCAGACTCTTTCGCGGATGCACTCTCAAGAAAACCTTATCTCCCACAGAAAAATGCTTATCAGTTCTGTGAGCATCGACATACTTCTTTTGCCTATCTTGTGCCATAGTCAAGTGCTCACAGATACGCACTACCTGTTGCTCCATATCACGAAGCATCTCAGGACCCAACAGGATGCGATCCTCAAGACTATCCTGACTCAATGGTGTATGAAAAGGACGTCCATATAATGCCTGAAATGGTGCCATGCCAATAGAACTATGATACCCATTGTTCTAAGAAAACTCCACTAGGTAGAGATAATCCTCCCAATGTGTCTACCTATCCATCACATACATCCATAACATATCCTCCAAAACCTGATTCACCCTCTCTGTCTAACCATCAGTCTCTGGATGATATGCCAAACTGAAGTTTAACTGCACTCCAAGCTCATGCTGCAACAATGTCCAGAATGCAAATGTGAATATAGGGTCTCTGTCAGAAATGATCTTTTTAGGAATACCATGTAACCTCACAATATCACGCATAAAGACATTAGCTACAGAAGCTGCTGTGTAGGAAGACCTAATCGGTGAAAAATGTGCCACCTTAGTCAATCGATCAACGGTGACCATGATAGCATCATGACATTGAACAATCATAGGTAATCCTAAAATGAAGTCCATGGAGATGATATCCCACTTCCAAGAAGGAATGAGATTAGGCTACAAAAGTCCAATTGGGTGCTAATATTCTTCCTTAACCCTCTGACACTCAAGGCACCTAGCCACAAAATCAGCAATATCTCGCTTCATCCCAGACCAAAAGAACAAACGTCTCAAATCAACCTGCATCTTCTTGACACCTGGATGTGCTGAGTAAGGTGTACGATGGGCTTCTGCCAGTATCAAGGTGCGAAGCTCATCTAAAAATGGCACATATATCCTCCCTAGATGTCTTAAAAGACCATCTGATTCTCGAACATAACCTACAAACTTTCCTTCCAAAGATCTTCCTAAATCTATCTCTTTGCACACTTCCTGATACCAGGAATCCGTAGGAAGTGCCTGAAGAATTCAACTCCTCAAATTCACACTAAGGTTCATCGATGATACCACATGTCTCCTGCGACTCAAAGCATCCACCACCACATTCTTCTTACCCTGAATGTACTTAACCTCAAAATCATACTCGCATAGAAACTCCATCCATTGCCTCTGGTAAGCATTCAAATTAGGCTGAGTAAAAATGTACTGAAGACTACGATGATCACTGTGTAGCTCAAATCTGTGCCCCAACAAGAAATGTCTCCATCTAGTCAAAGCATGAACTACTACTGCTAACTCAAGGTCATGCATAGGATAATTTAACTCATGATCCTTGAGCTTGCGTGATTCATACGCAATCACCCGTCCATTCTGCATCAACACTGCCCCAATCCCTTCAAGCGAAGCATCTGTACATACCATGAAATCACCTTCTAGATCAAGTATAGCTAGAATCGATGCACTAGTCAAAAGCTCCTTGAGATTTTGAAAAGCTTCCTCACATTTCTCTGTCCACATGAACTTCTTTCCTTTCCTCTGAAGAGAAGTGATAGGATGTGCTATCCTAGAGAAGTTTTGGACAAATATGTGATAATAACCAACTAAACCCATGAAACTACGAATCTCTGACACATTAGTTGGTGTAGGCCAATCTATTATTGCCTGAATCTTTGTAGGATCCATTGAAATACCATCACCTGAAATAACATGTCCTAAATACTGAATCTCTAATTTGAAGAATTTGCACTTAGCTGCATTGGCATAAAGCTGATTGTCCCTCAAACATTGCAAAACCAACCGTAGGTGTTCCTCATGCTCCTTCTGAGTCCTAGAATATATCAATATGTCATCAAGAAACACAAGTACAAACCTGTCCAAATAAGATCGGAACACACCATTCATCAAACTCATAAAAACCGATGGAGCATTAGTCAACCCAAAAGGTACCACTGTGAACTCATAATGCCCATAGCGAGTTTGAAACGTGGTCTTGTGAATATCTGCTTCCTTAATGCGAAGCTGGTGGTATCCTGACTTAGGATCAATCTTGGAGAATATTGTAGCTCCCTTGATCTAATCAAATAAGTCATAAATCCTGAGTAAAGGATACCTGTTCTTAATAGTCACCTTATTCAACTGTCTGTAGTCAATACAAAGGCGCTAAGAATTGTCTTTCTTCTTCACAAAGAGCACTGAAGCTCCCCATGGTGATACACTAGGTCGAATTGATGCAGGAGCATCCAGAGGTATAAGGGCAATCCTGTGTCACCCAAAAAAAAATGTACTTAGACTTAGTTTCTGTTTCATGTGTTTTCATTTTTGGATACCCATTTGGTTCAAATAAAGGTTCCAACTCTCACAGTTCCACTATCAGTGAGTTTGAAAATCTCAAAAAAATAGGAGCATGCAATTTGGCCATCATTTTGGTGACCTAGAAGGTGTGAATTGGCCAGATGAATGTAATTGTGATTTAGAGCATTCCATAAAAAGAATCAGGTCAAAAGGCCCCATGGTTTGAAATTTATTGCAGTTTTTTAGGTTTTGGAGACCTCCTAAGAATGCTTCAAAGTCAGGTTAGGGGCATTAAATGACCTCGAAAAGGGTTGAAAAATGGGGGACGAGAAAAGCTGGTCCATAGGGCTATAGAGCGCTTTGAGAGCTTTTTGAAAATGTAAACGGTTTGTGAATCGGAGCTACGGTTCAAAATTTATGCCTCCCAAAAGTTCGGTTACCGTTTCTGGATTCTTCTAGATTTGTGCCGACTTCTAACGCAGCTTCTAGAACCTTCTATTTGGTCGGTGGATCCCTACTAGCACTTTCTAGAATGTACTCCTAGTCCTTAACCCTCTGAGTTCTATTTAAGGAGATTTTTGGCATTGTAAAAAGTAGTTCGGAGTGGAGTTTGAGAGGAGGTAATGAAAGGAGAAATTATCTCTAGATTTATGCTATTGTAAGCCCTTAGGGCATGTTTTGAAGTTTTTTTTCTCTGTACTGTTTGTACTAGCTTATTTTCTTAGTTAATATAATTTTCCCTTTCTGTTGTGTCCATTCTGTTCTTGGGTTGTGTCCCCATCACGAATGCTCCCTTTGGCTAGAAGTTCCTCTAGCTGAAGACGTAGCTCACCCAATTCCTGTGTCATCATGCAATAAGGGGCTTTAGAGATAGGCTCCGCTCTAGGAATCAAATCAATACTAAAGTCAATGTCCCTCTTTGGAGGCATGCCTGGAATCTCACTTGGAAAAACATCTACGTACTCCTGCAAAATTGGGTGATCTAAAGTCCCCCTCATGGGATCTTCCTCATCAAGATCATTTACCATGACAACAAATATCTAACATCCCTTACGGAAACTTTGCTTCAATTGCATAGCAGAAATCATCCGCAAAGATATAGGCCTTGGTATCCCAACTATCTGCACATCATTCCCTTGGTCATCTTGGCACAAAATAATCTTCTTCCTACAATCTATACTAGCTCTATGAGATCCAAGCCAGTCCATGCCTAGAACCACATCATAGGAACCAAGGGGTATGACTTGAAGATCCACTGTCGTATCAAAGCTTCCTAAGCTAAGCCCACACTTATGAACTACAGAATCTGTGGAGACCTTAATGCCTAAGGCTAGTTCTACTTGCCAACCATGATCTTGCTTCATCGCATCCAATTTATACTTAGAAACTATAGATGGTGAAATAAATGAATCTGGAGCTCCTGAATCAAACAATACTGCAAGAGATATACTTCTAATAGAACCTGTGGTCTCAACCACTATTCCCTAATGATCTGCCTGACGTTGATCAACTGCTGCAAAAACTCTATGAGCTCTACCTGCATCACCAACTGCAGGCTCTGAAATGGTAGGTCTAGGTCCTGAAAATTGAGGTGCTCGCTAAGGACACTAAGCTGCATAATGTCCAATCTGACCACATGAAAAACATTCTATATTTCTGCTAGAACCTCTTCCCATAGGTGGTACATTTGATTGTTCATGACTGTTCCTGCTCACAAAAGACTGGCTACTCTAAGCTGGCTGATTGGACTGATTCTGTTTATTGCATTGAGCATTGTGGTTGTTCTTGGTGTTAGAACCTTTGCCACTGCCTTGAGCTTGAGAATTTGAGCCCTTCTGTTGCTATGTCTGCTGAGACTGTTGCCGATACTATTTCCCCTTAGAGAAAGAAAACTTCTTGTTACCACCTGAATTGTAGTTTCTTTTAGATCCTGATGCTGCTGGTGCTCCTACAAAACCACCTTGACCAAGGTTGACACTTTTCTCAACAAGGATAGCTCGATGTATCACATCCTTGAGGGTTTTTGGCTCAAATACCTTGACACCCCCAATTATACGGTTATTCAAACCCCTAATAAAATGTTGTGTCAACTGAGCTGAATTTTCACTGAACCCTAAAAAAGACATGAGCTCATAAAACTTATGCTCATACTCAGTCACTGACAAGGTATACTGTCTGAGATTATGAAATTCATTAGCCCTTTGCTATTTCCATTCCTCTGGTAGGAATTGTTCATGGAAACTCTCTAGGAATAACTCCCATGTGACACTGCTCATATCGATTCCCAACTTTTTCTCCTCTATCATCCACCAAGTGGCCCCAAAATTCTCTAGATTAGTGATCGCAAATCTTGTCTTAACATTGCTATCGAACTCCTGCATTGCAAAAATCCTGTCAAGGGAAATAAGCCACTGCTCGGCCACATAACTAGAACCTTGCCCATTGAAAGGCTTAACCTTGGATCTTGAAAGATCCTTCATCTGAGTGGACACAATGGACCTCTAACGATCCTTTCAAGGACTTCTAGATCTGGGTCTATGCTCTTGTTCTGTCTGGTGCACTTTGGGTTGTTCTTGAATAGGAGGTAAACGTTCTAGAATAGTCTGCATCATCTGCCTCAAACCAACCTCTTCAAACTCATCTTGGTCCTCTCTACGGCTCTCTTCCTACTGCCTACTAGAGTGCTCTTCCCTGCTCTCTACACGAGCCGATCCCTCATGGGCAGACTCATGGACACTGATAGCTCTGCCACGACCACGACCTCTACCACGGCCTCTAATAGAAGACCTAGTCCTAGATACCATCCTACAACAGTACAAGGTACTAAGTTTAGTTCTATGTTTAGGTTTAAGTTAAAATTTCTAGTTTTGAAACTAAGTGTTGAAGTATGAAAAATATTCAAGTAACAGTTCAAGTTCTGCTTTAGTTCACCTAGATCAAGTTCGGAAAAATACACTTAATAGTTCAAAGTTTTACTTGTTCCAAAATACCCAGAGCTCCCAATGTAGAAACTCAGGCTCTGATACCAAATGTAATGCCCCACCAAGGGATCCAAAGAATTAACCTAGAATTTCACTAAGTTTAGTAGCATCTTTTTTTTTTTTCCATGAAAGTAAATACCACGTATAACTTATACACAATAATGGAAGCAATAGTAATGTCCATTTGAAATTAAACATAACATACATAATAGATTACATTCTTTAAAATCCCTTAACGTTGAATTACATACATAAATCCATCTAGTACAACATCCACATGAAATAATAATGATAAGTCCAATGTTTATACATTACATTTCAAATACTCAATCATCCACTCTACATGTCACAGGGTATGACAAAATCAAAAGAATACACATACATAGAATAATGTACATCATCCTATTCTAATCCATGATACATCAAAGTAAAGATAATCACGTAATATACATGATACATCATCATAGAAGACATATACATCTATCATAAAGATCAAACATAATAAACTAAGTGCACGGTTCCTCCCAACCATTAATAGCATCATTAGACCATCATGGATCCTAGCCATCCCTCCGTGCATAACATTCCAAATCACCAAAGAGATCATCGATATTAACATAGTAGGAATGTCACTCCTAACATATACTATGTCATATGCAGAAAGTAATCTAACATGCAAATATAAGCATAAGGTAACATCATCTGACATATGCTAATCATCAATGTAAAGCATACATATCCACCATCATGAAGGACACAACAGCCACGATGTCTCAATAAATCTCAAAATGATAAGAGTGGAAAATACACTACCACCCGATCGCGTGGTACCTAAGTGGTCCACTCCCACCGTGCTGAGGAGATAATCTCGAGTCCCAAATAGGCTATCCATAACACATACACAAATCTCCATAAGTCCAGGAATCCTAAAAGTATACTAACTCAAAGGTTCCAAACACAAAATTCGACATCTAATCCCAGAGGCAGACAATGACATGTAGGAACCTACTATGCAAGCGGGAAAGTGTCATCGCAATTATCACATACAAGTTACCCTGGCAGTTAGCTAAACTCCACGGGTCCATATTGATTTCATGCGGCCACTAGTATCCTCTCATACTGATGAGGCATACTACAGAATGCAAGGTCGCAACCATGCGTCTCACTACTCCCATCCTAGCCTGTACAAGCACTCAAGGCATGGGCAAGAACAAAACTCTTATCTTTTCAGGCTCATTCAGTTAGTATTAGGTGTGAATGTTATCACTTATTAATCCAACTTACAATGAGTTACCCTGGCAGCCTCTTAGGGCCCCGACCCCCATTGCAAGCCACTTCCCGTCACTACATGTAGATATCCTACCCTAATGCTCATGGAACCATAAATCTCAAAATCACAAAAGATAAACCATAATAAAATCATCAAATATGCATAAAAGCATCAAATCTCCATGAGCAACATCCATAGAAAATCATGAACACAACAGCTCTCTATTGGCAACTGAAGTATCACTGATAATCAAAGTATCCAATGGTTCTCAATAACCAAAATATATCTCAATCAAATTGATCGAAGACTCCAAAAATGGTTGAGTCAAACATGTCACATCATGACATCATCAAGAATAAATCTACATCACAGTCCCATCATGGCGACTAGAAAATAACCAAGGTTAACTGATCGATGACCAAAAATAATGGTTAAGTCAAGTGTCTCATACATAAGAATCTCAACTATAAAAATTAGTAATTACAAACAATACATAGAGCATTCCATCACATAACCATGGTTGGGTTTATAAAGATCGAGATTAAACATCATCATGACATCACAATCACATAAACCCCAAGCCTCTGGTAGACTTCCTATAACTGGTCAACACTAGTCAACCCAAAACAATAGCATAAAGAATACACAATGCAAACACATGCTTTGGTTTTGCTAATTTTATAACTTAAATTTAAATGCAAAAGTCTCGGTTTACGTTCCCAATTCAATTGTCAAGTGGAGAAACTTCACGTTTAACCTAGCCCAAGTGTTTTTGTAAAAGTTTCTACCATTAAACTCAATTTTCTAGATGTTCTAAATGTCTCTTATATTTCCATTTAGACCCCCATCATTTTAAAAAATACTAATTGAAATTCTTTCCATATTCATCTTTCCAAATTAAAGATTATATTGAATCTATATTTCTCACCATTGTAAAATATCTTGTATTAAAGAATTCCTCTTTAAATTCCAAACATTAAATAATATATCAATTATTTATGAATAATAATATATATATATACATATATATACACATATATATATATTTATACACACACACACACACACACACACACACACACACACACACACATATATATAAATACATATACATATATAATTATCATAACAATATATATATATATATATAAATGAATTACATAAACGAAATTCATTAAAATGAATTTATAAAACAATATAAAATCAAACCGCACGTTATACAAATACAATGCAGATTATATATAAAAAAAATGCGCCGCTGTAACGCGGGCAGTCTGCGAGCCGCAGGTACACTGCGGTCACATAGGTACTCTGCGTCTGCAGACCTGCAACGTACGGTGGTCGGGGTTGGGATATTCCGACCCGCCCTCATATGCATATGTATATTTATTTTTAAAAAAAAACATTTTTTAATATAACATTTTTAATAACGTTTCCCAAATGCAATTACAAATCGCAATGCGTTTTAATGAGTTTTTATTGCGATAATTTTCTCAGCTTTCCAATTAATTAAATATATATATGCATATGTATGTATATATATATATATGTGTGTGTGTGTGTGTGTGTGTGTGTATGTGTGTGTGTGTGTGTGTGTATATATATATATATATATATATATATATATATATATATATATATATATATATATATATATATATATATATTTAAATATACACAGAACTTTATACTGTATATATTTATATGCGAAAATGCATATCTGAATTATATATATTTTTTCACAAAGAATATATATATAATTTTATGAGTTTCCTGTAAATATTTTCTTTCTAAATTTTCTCAATAATTTTCTAATGAATTTTGGCTACAATTCAACCCTAGCCCCCGTATTCTTTTCAGATCTATGCATATAAAGATTCTCAAATAAATTTTAACTACCCATATTGAGAATGCATACAATAAAAAATAGGAAAAATCCTCAGAAGACATATGGAAGACACGAAGAAGACAGGGAATGCAAGATGTGGAAATAGCATAAGTAAAATCACAAGAATCTATCCGGACTCTGATGCTAATTTGTTCTTCCTTAGCAAACCCGCAGAGCAAGCTCCCTTCTTCAGAATTTTTGAATCCTCCAGTGCTCCAAATTGCACTCCAAACGCTATGTCTAAGCTTCTAGGAATGCTTGAATATAAAGAGCTCTCAGGAAACATCTAGAATGCTTCTAGAAACAACTGAAAGGTGTCACCAACTAAGCATGGGTCTTTTCCAACCTTCAAGATGAGCCATAGGGTTGTAGACACCATGTGCTTAATTGATGCACTATCCCCCATGTTGTTGACACTAGAGAAATTAAAAAGTGCATTAACTCTCAAGCAAGCTTATAACTCCAATTCACTTTTTATATAATTTCCATTTAAATATTTATAACTTCCATTTTAATCTTTATAACTTTCATTTTAATTTTTATAACTTTTATTATTATTATTTATTTGTTACTTTATTATTATTTTATAATTATTATTAATTTTAATTTCTAATTTTCTTTTGTTTAATTCATTTTCCTCAATTAATTCTCATTTAATCAATTATAATCAAAATATCAAATAACATGATATTTTATATTATTTTTTCTCAAATAATTGATTTATTAATTAAATCTATTTATTAAGACTTAATTAATAGAAAATTCACCATAGACCTCCAAGAATAAAATATGAAAAGCCATCATAGAGCAAATCTCTCAAAATCAGTCTAAAGGGTTAAAAATCACGAATCATGTCATCCGACACATTTAGTGGGTAAAATATCTAGATACTTGTCCTACCTCACTAGGACAATTGGCTTAAGGGTTTGGGATTTGGACTTGAGAATTTATCTCCCTTCTCTTATCATTGAGATAGTATAATAGGGTACGCTCATCCTGGCAATTTAGGGAAGTCGATACTCGATACCTGCAACTTGCAAAAAAACCATGCATGTACATACAATATATAATACTAAGCTAAACAGACAATGGCAGGAAGTGGTGCATCGCGTAGATCTCGACTAAGCAGGTGACTACGACTCCCTTCCTTAACCACATCAGAAATGCCATACAATAAGAAAACACACACACCATACACATGCAAGTATGGGGTAAGTATCCATAATAAAACACATAAGATAATAACCATCTAACTAATCATTAACAATAGCTGAAAACAATATAATGATCATCATGTATGCATGAAATGTAAAGTCTAAATGATCTCGTCATATATCAACTGAATCCATAAAATAATGTCTGATAGTCTCAAAACAATACCACTAATCCATCAACATAAAACTAGTCCATCATAGTCTAATAATAACAACAACAATGTCCAAAAAATATGTGAACGAGGGTAGGCACTACACTTCCTCTGATCTCTATTATTCTGATCCTGGAAATGATTGGAATTATTTCCCCTTTGGTTTTGACTATTACTGTTGGCCTCATCTTTTTTCTTCTAATCTTCATTTTGGCCTCCGTAAGACCATCTGCTAGATCTTCCACCATGACCTCTACCAATGCTCTTGTTATCAAACTTCTTGTTTAGTTTTTCCTCAACTGTTATGAAAAAATGGCATGCCTCTTTAATACTATTTATTTAGACCATGTTCAACTCCTCCTGAATGCTTGGCCTCAACCCATTAAGGTAATGGGAAAATTTCTCCTTATCGGCTTTTGTGTGACCTATTTTGATGAGAAATTGGTAGAACTCTTCAATATACTCTTGGGTAGATCATATCACTTGCTTCAACCCTTGCATTTTCTTTAATAAATCAAGCTTATAATCCACAAGAATGAACTATTGCTTCAATTTAGTTATCATCTGATCCCATCTAATAGTTTTATCCATTCCTCTTCTATTTTGCTTCAATTTAATCTCCTGCCGCCAAATATTTGCATGGCCCTTCAGCTTGGCCTTCACAAACTTGACCTTATCAAGATCCTCAATATCTTCATACTCAAATGTATTCTTCTAATTCATTGACCTAATTGATCAATTCCTTTGGGTTACGATTTCCAAAAAATATAGGAACTTAAAACTTAGGTCTTTTTCCAATCTTGGAAATGGTCATAAAAATCCTTTCCTCTTCTGGGTTCAGAACTACCTCTTCTTCAACATTTTCTTCTTCTTCTCTTTCATCCTCACTTTCATCTCTTATGACAACATTTATTCCTTTGCGCATTTTTTCTTCCAATTATTCATTTTTCTATAAAGGGCTCTAAAAACCACGGGTGTAACACCTATGACTCTTCCATAATGGTTTCTTTGTGGAGGCATTTTCATGCTTTCACTAAATCCCTAGAGCATAATGCCTCACAATCATGATATGTCTACATGCTCAGCCCAAACCACAACCCTAATGCAAACTACCTCACAATTGACAATCTATCTAGACACTTAGGAAATCCTACTTTGATACTAATTGATGAAGGATCCTCCCCTTAATATCATAAAAACATAACAAAAACAAAGAAATAATATCAATTTGTGAGAACAAAATATGGGCTTCTTATTATTGCCAAAAAAGTGGAATTACAAAGTTTTGAAATACAATATGCAAACCCACATGGGCACCTTCCTTACAATAATTTACAAGAAAGAGTTGTGAATCACCCAAAACTATCCTAGACAATCTATGGGTATTCATAATATAGGAGATTTTACACTACCCAAGAAGTTTCTAGACATCAAACCCTAACCCTTGAGGCTGACAAACCCTAAAATTATATATAGAGTTGACTCAAAACAATTATGACATTTATTTTGGAAGTTTTGGTTGGAAGACCATAACTTGTGAATCGTTGATCTGATTGGCTATTATAACCTCGTTCTGGAATCCTCTACTTCTGATTTACAAAGATTGAATCACTCAAGCTCCAATCAACCTCATTTTAGAGCCTATTTGGAGCCTCTAAGGCTTGCCAAAATGAGCCTAAAGTTCTTGTACCAAAATTACACATGAAAAATCTATAATAACTTCTCGAATACTCATGATATGACACTAAGCCTCAACTAGAAGGTTGATATAACTAAGATGAACCTCCACCTCAGAAATTAGGACATTCTAAGCTCGTATGATCGACTTACTAAGTATAAAGCCTCCACAAAAAAAAAACTCTGGACGAAGACAACCCTTATTCAAGAAACATAAAGGAAATATTTTTGGTTGATGTGAGGTTTTCCTTACACCTAGGATGCTCTTGCATCAACCAAAAAGCTTCATTAGTTTTCTCACCCTCCTATCATTTTTACTTTATAGAAATTTACATGTCATACAAAAGCACCCCACACATTACAAACTCTAAGCTCAAATTGAGTGCAACTAGGTATTATCAAGGTACAAAATTACTAATTCCTTCAACAATTATATTGTTTGTCCTATTCTTGTAATGTTGATGGTTGACATAGTATGAAATTACAATTTAGTCTTTATCCTAGATATGGGCTTGAAGGTTTTTTAGGATGAGGATTGTCGCCAAACATGGGTTGACATGAATATTATACAATCTTTCCTTGCACCTTCTAGATTTATGTTGCCAATTATTGAGGTTATAAAAAGTACTTCTCTTTGATGATATCCAGTTCTTTAAGGTTATAACTTTTTTAGAAAGAGGATTTTCCATGTTTTTAAGGCATTTTTATTGTTTATTTTTGTTTTGGTAGTTAATAAAGAACTTCATCTCGAATAAGGTACCTAATATTAATGAAATGCAATCCTTTGCAAGAAGTCGTTATATCTAGAGTTTAATCCATGCAGTGATCAATTCTCATAAGTCCTTTTTGGGGCTAGATTGCTTAACCTCTATTTATAACTTATCTTTTGACCATCATTTGATCTAGTAGAAACTCTATAGGGAAGTTTCTTTCTCTTTCTCCTACAAATAGCTCTCACTATACTAGTTTTGTTAGCATTTTGTCCAAAGGATAGTTAGATAGAGGTTGCTGGTTGCATTTGGTACTAGTAAACAAACTATGAGTAGGTCAACCCACCAATTGCACATTTGTTCCAATTAAAGATTACTACAATCCATAATTTTCACTAAATATCTATGTTGAGACACCTAAAATCCATACTAATAGTTTGAAGATGATACAAACTAATTATTTATAAGGTTATGTTTCTAGAGTCAAGTATTTTTTATACGGATAAGAGGTCGAAGCCAAGATTAATTATTATTATGTGTTGTAATTAATTATTATTTGTCAATCTTGAGTATACTCAAACCCAATACCTCCTAGATAAGAGACTTACAGTCAAGAAATATTTTAAGCTACACTTAAGTTTTGAGTTTTTTAAATTTTTGAATCAATGAGTGTGGGATAAAATTTCTAGGTCCATTTCTTGTTTGAGAGTGACCTATGTGGTCAAGAGGAGTAATCAATATTAAATTAAAGTAGGAAAATGAGTGTCAAAATTTAGTTGGTGTGTGACTAATCTAAACCACTTAATTGGCATGATTCATTGTTAGTTATATTTTAGTGAAAGGTGAGTGAACTCATTTTGGAGTCTCTTATATGCCACACTAAAAGCCTTGTAAAAAATATTCTTAATTAATTATGCTCAACTTGTCAAATTTGAGGAAAAATACACCTAGGTGTGTTGAGGTTAGAGGAAGAAAATTGATGGAAAAGGGGTAAGAGGCTTCACAAACTACTTTTCCAAGTGACCAAATTGTCATCCAATTTCACAATACTCCTTAGGGCTACTAATGGTTTATATATGAAAATAAAAGAATCCAACTTCCTAAGGATTCTAATAGGGTTTCCAAGGTCTTCAAACACCTAACCCAACCAAAATAATCCACTCACCAAGATTTAACGGCCCACTTAATGCAATCTCTAAATGCTAATCAACTAGGCCTAGAAGCAATTAGGCCTTCAGATTTAGAAATCAATTGTTTTCTCCAAACTTCTACAATCAAGTTTAGAAAAAAGACATATTTGAGCTTTCATTTGGCTTATCTATGACATATCCAAAACTTGGTATAGGGTGTTTTGGACCACCTTACCTAACCAAACAACTGTGACAATTTTAGGGCTAAAAGAAAGGTACTTTTATAAAGGGACCCTATCTCAAACTTATCCTATAAATTTGTAACCTTGGAAAGTTTTTAATTATGCTTCCAATTAGACTAATATCAACTCCATTTGAACCTACAAGATTTCTAACCCCAAAAGCCCCAAATCTCTCCACAAACCCTCACCAAAACTAGGGCTTTCTCAATCTTGTCCTTCCTAACCAAATCTCAACCATCCAAGGATGGATTCATCTTCCCCTTAGCATGTGGGAACATACCCAATCATACAATATTTCCATCCAATAGATATAATTTCTATTTTTATACCCTTGCAACCAAATAGTGTTCCTTCAAACACCAAAACATGTGGTGATCACTAACTTCTCAACACTTTCTGCAAAATTAATGTTAGTTTTGCATTATACAAGTTAATCCATGATCATTCCATGAGGATCAAACTCATACATTCATGGATTGATCATTCTTCCATGTCAGAACTCAAAACTGGTAAAGAGAAGAACAAATATAATAACAATGATTTTAAATCATTCAAAAGGCTTCTAGAAAGGTTTATTGATACCCTTAGATCATTATCATTGCCTATCCATACAAAATATTGCTCCACTATACAACTCTGATGGCCCTATGCATTGAGTAGGCTATATAGGGTGTCTCTTAACTATAGCAACCAATCCAAGTCGACTGGAAGACATTACAAACTTGTTTAAGGTCTTATATCTACTTTCCCTCCAAAATCTAACTAATTGTTAGAAATCAAAATTTTGAATTTCTAACTTGCATTTTATTGCTTTAATTTATTTATAAACTATTAAACTTGCATTCAAATTCTCCCTAGGATCCAATTATCATATCTAGGACCCCTCTAATCATCTAGATCCCAATTAGGCACCATTGGCCCCCCTCACAAATACTTTGGTCATGAATTTGGATTTTGATGTTAACTTGTTCATTACAAATGGCCATAATTGGCCTTAGAATTTCCCAATTGACCTTCATAGATGTCCTCAAGCCTTCTTCCATGCTTCATGTCTTCATGTGGCCTAGGGACCTTCTAGTGCTCTTGCACCAAAAACCCTTTAGTTTCAAGGATTAATATGTGAAGCCCCTTTTCTTCTATATGGAAATCTTGTGCATAGATGCTGTGAATTAACTTTCATGAGTTACAAATTCAAAATATTTAAAGTTTGTGAAATTTGTAATCATTTGTTATTGGTTTAGCACAATATTTTAAGTAGTTATTGTTATGTTTTTAATACAACATATTTTCGTGTATGTCAAACCCTAAATCATAAATTAGAAAATGTTTTATTTGCTAATGTCAATTTCCCCATTATGATAATATTGTGATGGTACCATTTTAGTATACTACATCTATTGGTTTTATTTGCTAATGTGGGTTGTCAAAACAATGTAAAAAATGTGGAGAGATTTCAATTTTTGCAATATTTATTTGATAAAAGTAATTTTGAATTGACAAATTAATTTTTTGAGTTTTTTATGCTATTCAAAGCACTCCACTTGATTGGTATATCTATTGTCTTCTTCTAAGGATTACTATCTTTTTTCATTTGTTGGTCATTCTCCTTTAATGAATAACTCATTCACAAGGAACCTTATTTTTCTCTATTTTAGGGATTGAATTCTAGTATCAAGTGAGATGTATTTTTCTACAAAGCATACCTTGTGTTATATGGAGCTTGGATCTCCAAGTAAATGAGACTAACAAAGAAAAAATATTTAATTAAAATAATTAAATCTTTAAGAAAAGTATACTTAAAAAATTAAATATTCAAATATGACGTAGCTTAAAAATAGTAAATATGAATATATGAAAAAGGAACATTAGATCATAACATAGTGAAAAATAAGATATATCATACATGGACATACCATAATTAATTTTAATGAAAAAAGAAAAGTAATTGCCAATGTACTAAAAAATATAGGAAATATAACACATGAAATATAGGAAATACATGCATACATACGTACATATATACATAAATGGGTTTAGTTCACTTGTTTATGTGTTTTTATGGGTTCATCTATTTCATAAGGAGAGACATGATGTGAAGTGGGAGAACCTAGACCATGGTTAATATAAAGTCAAGTTTGATGGGGCATCTAGAGGCAACCAAGGCCCATCTGGTGTAGCTTGCATGGCTTGTGATATATAAGGAAACATCTCTACTTTCAAAGATCACAAACTAGATCATAGGACAAACAATGATGTTGAGGCTAAAGTGGTCCACATAGTAGTTAAATTGACAAAGAAATAAATGTGGACCATTTGCTCCTTGAAGGTGATTTAGTGATGATTTTAAATGCTATTGTCAATGGGAAAGCACAAATGTGGATGTTTGATAAATTTATTCACATCAGTAGAAGCAAAATCCCAAAATCCACCCATATCTTTAAAGAAGGCAATTAAGTTGCTAACTCTTGATCCAAGTGGGCACCGACTTTACATGCAAGTTATCACAACTGAATTTTTGATGAATTTTGGGTTCTTATTCGACTAGAATAATTGGTAGAATGAAAACATGGCATCCTGGTAGTACACTTACATTGAATGCAATTTACTTCACAATGTGTATGTGCATGTAAAGAATATGTTGCAAATGTAGATTGAAGCAAAACGATCATTTCATTTTGAATTTATACTGTGTTCATTATTTGATTTGTGTTGGGGTTTCTTATTTGTGAGAATGGAGGTGATCTTAAATCTTCACAGCACTAAACAACAAACAACTTCTTAAGGGCAGGTCATGAAGGAACATATGAAATACATCTTCAACACATACAACCCCTTCTTTTACATGTTCTTGAAGATATTTTTGGGAGATGATTGTTTCATAACAAATTATCAATATAGGAAAAACACGTATCTAGCATCCATGTTCTTTTTCTAGAGCTAAGAATTGTGAAAGCGAGAGGAAAGTAGAAGCATTATGACATTGTGGGCCACCCTTAAACATCACACACTAAGGGAAAAATTAAACTTGGGAAAAGTAAGTCAGCTTTGACTATTTAATGATTTCAACCTAAGAATCAAGTCTTAGTGTGTGATGCTTAAATTGTCCAAAAAAGAAGACCAAGTATTTTTACATTGAATGCACTTTGTGGGTCCTTATCACTTCACTCAACCTCTAGCTCTTTTCCTTTGATTTTTAAAAAAAATTAATTTTGGTTCCTAGTGCCACTATGAACAATGAATTTGTACAATGTAGTGTATGTAGTATTTTTGTATTGGTGTTGGATGGTAATTCTCTATATAGATTTTTTTTTGGGATAGGAGTCGATGATCATACAATAATAGTTGATGTCTAAGTCAATAGTTTTTTATTGCCTTTATTGCTTATACCAAGAAAAACGCCAATGTCTTTTTTGGAGAGATACATGATATGTGACTAGTCAGCCTTTTTTTCCGGCGCGAGAAAGGGAAAATGCTGGGCAAAACATTAGAGAAGGCCGAGGCCAAGTCTTAATATGCCCCCCTCATAGGTGACGGGATCGAACCTCCGTGGGCTCATCAACGTCCATGTCCTCTCACATGTATAGCAATGTCTTCCACACAATTCTGCAAACGCCAAAATCACCCATTTTCAACTTGACATACGCCCATGTACTAGATCTCTAATATGGATCTCATGACATTTGGCATTTCAATCACGAGAGATAAACCATGGGGATAAAGTTCTGGTTTTGAGGAAGGGGTGAATTCATAGAAGTATAAATGGGGTGAAACTAGAATTTATAAAGTTTGTAGAGAAAATCTTGCAATTGAGAATTATTGAATAGGAGTGTGGGTATGAGTCATAAGATTGTGTTGGGTTGTTTGACAATATTTTGTTATTGTGGATGAAAAAAGATATGGATACATTAATTTTGTCATTATTTTTTGTTTTTAATTATAATGTATATTTGAATTTGATGTGGGTGCGCTTTCAAAGTATACAATCATGTTCATCTTTCATCCGGTTGAGTATCTTATTGGAATGAAACCAATCATAAGATTATTATATATTGTTTGACACTATTTCATTAAGATGGATGTAAAATCGAATGGGCAAAGATATGGGTATTCATAATTTTGTCATTACAATTTGCCTCCATTTTGATATATACGTGAATTCAATATGGATATGTGTTTCAAAGTATAAGATCAAATTCGTCTGTTTTGTTGAATATCCCACTAGAATCAAGCTAGTCATAAGATTTTGTGGGGTTCTCTGCAATATATCATTAAGGTGGATGTAAAATCAAGTGGAGAAATTAATGGGTATGTTGATTTTGTTGTAACATACCTCCCTTCCCCCCGCTTGATGTACATGTAAGTTTAATATAGGTTTGTGTTTCAAAGCATATGATCACATTCATCCCTTTGGTCACTAGAATTGGACTAGCCATAAAAAAAAATTGGCCAAATTTTATATTTATATTTATAATAACTTGGTTCAAAAATGGCTCCCAGAGAAAAGAACCAGTAAAGAAAAATTTTGGTCATTGCCTGATACAAAAATGATGCAGAAGAAGAAAGACTACATCTAGAGAAAGTATCTATCAATACTAATGAATCTTGTCATTGTGAATCCCAAATCTAGAATATTGCGATTAAAAGAGCCCAAATCACATATGATCACAATTCATTGTTTGGTGTCAGAGACAACACCCACTAGCCATAAACTTGCATTGAATTGTTTGACAACATTTCCATAAGATTGTATGTAAAGTAAAATGAGAAAATATTGGGGTATGCTAATTTCATCACATTTTGCCTCCACTTTGACTTATATGTGAATTTAATATGGGTATGAATTTTAAAGTATTCAATCATATTCATCCCTCTAGTCAAATATACCACTTGGATCTAGTCATAAGATAATTTTACCTTTTTTGTGATATTAATTTCATTAAGGTGGATGATTTTTTTGTTTTTGAAAAACTATGGGCATGTTGCTTTTATTGTTATATTTTGCCTTCTCTTTGATGCATATGCCAATTTAATATTGCTATGCATTTCAAAAAATTTAATAATGTATACTCAATATAATAAAATATATACTCAAAAATTCATAAAAAAGATATTTGATTCATGTAAATAATTTTTTTTCCTTAATTTCTTCTACACTCTCTCTGATACAAGCATTCAACCATAACTTGTAAAATAATTAAAAACATATATGCAATGAACAACATCTATTACGTGAATGAAATAAACACAAATAATAAGTTACTTTAATGTCATCTAAATGAAAATAGAAGAAAACATAGAAAATTATGCATCTATAGAAAGATATGAAAATACTCTTAAGTGATGTGGTAATATGATATGGGTCTACATAGTGTGTCCATGTTATAAAACTCCACATGCAATAGCAGGTAATGTAATCATAACTTTGTATGATGCATTATTATGAACAATCTCCACACAATGTGCCAATGTGATGAACCTTTGCAAATGATACAAATATTTGACATGAAGAATCTCCATACAATGTAATAATGTGATGCAATAAAAATCTATGCGACATAGGTATGTAATTACAAAGTGAGTAAATTCAATCCAGATATAGTATATGTATGAAATAAATCACTATTTAAAATTTGGTCCATGAAAGGTTTTAATGAAAATATATCATTTCCTTTAATAGGTTACGTAAAATAAATATAAGGAATTGAAGGAGAAGAAAATAGGAAAATAATGTTAATGATTACACTATGGGGAAACTAAATAATATTTATGCAAGAATTCATAGCATATAAGAGTGTATCATCATATAACATGTACATAAGACTACAGATTAGAGATTTGCATTAAGGGAAAAGGTTAACCTATGTATACATAAATGGTGTTTAGAAAAGTTATCCTTGATGGATAAATAAGAATGATGCAATCATATCTAATATGTAATCAAGTTGAAAGATAAAGTTGAAATCATATATAATTAGGATACAAATGTATATGAATACATGTAAAGATGATTGCCTCTAATATGGATATGATGTATAGATTTTAAATCAATGAAAGTAATAAGTAAAGTATTTGTGATGACAAAGATCACATACATGTTGTGAATTATCCAAATCATGCTTCTAATCAATAAAAAATAACTATGTAAAATGATAAAATTTACTATTATAAATCAAGAAGTAATGATTAAAGGTTCAATCCAATAAGATGATTTCTTTTAACCTTTTTTTTACCATAAATAGGCTTTCAAGGTTCACAAGAAGAAAATATTCATCTAGTTGGAAATCCATATGAACATAGTTGTCTAAGGTAGCCTTTCATAACTAACCTTGCTTTATACTTCTCAATACCTCCATTTGAACTAATATTATTTTGAACACCCATTACAACCAATATATGTGTTTCCTTCATGCAATGGTGCATCCCATGCTTTATTTTATTTCAAATCTAATATATCTTCATCCATAACATTTTTCTAGGATTTTGCATTATTCATAAAAATGCCTCTACTATAAATATAGGCCCATCCACATTAGTATTCAAACAAAAATGCATCTCCAATCATTAGCTAAATACCTTATGGGTGGTTGTTAATACTTTGTAGGCTCTTGAACAAATTGAGTTGGAGGTTCTTCCTCCTCTTTTGAAGGTTAAAAGCTAGATTATCTCTCCTTAACTTCTTGTCTATCAAGGGGTCTCAATTCAAATTTCTCATGTATGAAAGACATCATGAATCATATCTTCCTTCTTAGTTTGTTTTGGGTGCAATGCAACTAGATGAGAGTTAGTTTATCCAACAATATGTTCACTTTTATTGTGCCTCACCTTTTGTACCTCAATGTCTCAAAGCTTGCATCCTTTCACACCATAATTGTATTTGATGAAGATACATTTCACAACCTTATTCTCAAACTTTGTTTATTTATTCTTTAGCATGTATGTCTTACAACCAAAAACACTAAGGTCCTATAATGAAGACTTATGACTTGATCATGCCTCTATAGGTGTTTTTATCAACAAGAATTGATGTTGGAGACATGTTAATCAGGTAGGAAGCAACAAAAACAACTTCAACCCTAAAAATCACATCCTTCTCCACCAAAACTATATTGAGGGAGTGTGATTAAATTAAAACATAACCTAAAATTTTAAAAATAATTGTCGACTTGGAAAATAAAAGAAGCTAGCAAATAAAAAATGTTGAGGCTATAAAAGATGACTATAAAGAAAATTCCATAGGTTTGTTTGATATCAAATATTTGTTGTGCTCATTTTGATGAAAGCAAGTATTATTAATGCATCACTCATGTAGGGAAGATTATTATAGTAATTATAAAAATTATGGAAGATGTAACTTGTGATAATAGACGATTCTAGAGGTTGCAAATTGAAAAAATTATCACTTAAAGTTCTATTAGGAAGTAGTTTCTATCATCAATGCATTTAGAATATTTAAGGCCAAAAATGTTACACAAATTTCATACTCACCTTTGAAAGGAAAATATTCCCTCATAGGGAGCTTAATCCATTTTAATTGTCATTAAAAAAAATATTGAGACCTTAGAGGTCCTCTAAAACTCAAGGGGCTTCTTTATGCTTTCTTGAGTATTTACTTTTAAATCTTCAATCACTTTTTGTAAGAGTATTCTTATGATGGCATAGTTAGAAATGAAGGATATCGATAGAAATTTTATAGAGATAATTTATGATATGGGTAGAATTTTGACTATGTGAGTTTTGCAATTTATGAAAATTCAAAATCAAAAGAATCTTGGAAATGTGTATTATTTTTCCTTGTTAGCCCCTACCATATAGGCAGGAGACTAAAGTTTTCAATTGCTTGCAAAGTATTAGTTAATTGGTTGGAAATCGTGCATTTTCATATAAAAGCATCTAACACTATAGTTTGTAAGATATAATGAAAGTTATTTGACGTCATATATGTAAACTAGTTCTTTTCTATTGATTGTTATTATTTTTGCTCATAGTCTTTTCCCTTCTCTCTAAAAATATTATCTAAAAAAATTGAATATGACAACTGCCATTTTTTAAGGAGCACTAAGTGTCTTTTGTTACAATTCTCAAAACACATAGTGGCTATAGAGGAATAAAACTTGTTCAATAGACATTATTTGCATGTAATGATTTGAAGAGGTTGTACATAAATCTTCGTGAAAGAAAAGCCATAGAGTGAGGGACATTAGAAGATGATGAAATGTAATAAAGCATCACTTTGTTGTGTAGGTTGTGTATTTTTTCAAATTGGAACAATTTTCTTTATTGTGTTTGGAGTAAGAAGAATTTCTTTTGACAATTTTGTGTTGTTAGATGCCAAAATTTATGCCTAAAAAGAAATTGTAAATTAGCAAAAGTTTAAAAGATAGTTTAATTCTTGTTATAGGTCAAGTAGATATTTCCCAGAGGCTATTATTTTGTAGAATAGTGGCTTGCACATCCTCACAGGCATCACCATTTACTATTGCACAACTTTTTCCCATGTAGTAGTTTGACTGGTGAGGTCTTATTGTAGAAATTATATCCACTCTAGATCAAAACAAATGTAGTCTTTGGACCTAATTTTTTTGATAAATTTTTTACATGTATGGTCTTCCAATCAGCGAGCTTTTTTCTTTAATGAAAGAGCCTCTAAATTTTGGTGGGATTCATGAAAATTTAGCAAGCTTTTTCCATTTCCATATAGAAACAACTTCAATTTTTGACATACATGGGATCTAAATATTTTTTGGGGCTTGGAAAAGTTAACAACCTTATAAAAATCTTCTCTTGTGTTCATCTCTTTGCTTGGTAAGATCTTTTAGCTGGGGCTCTAGATAATGAACTTATTTAACAACAACTAGCACTTGGTCTAGCAATGCCCACTTTGCCTACAAAAATATAATCCAAACCCTACATAAAAGAAAACCCACCATAGCCCCTCTTATATTCATGCCATACACGGTATGAAGATAATCATACCTTGAGACTTTCTCTAGGAAGTAAAGATTTTAGTTTTGAACACACAAAAATCATGCCTTTGTAGCACTGCCTTTTAGTCACATTGTGAACTACTTTCTTTGTTGGATGCGCCACTGGTTTCTTCCTTTGAACTGAATTGACATGACCAAGATTTCCAAATTTTAAGATCCACATTAGGCTTACTTGAAGTTTAAATATTCTAATATTGAAGTCCATGAATGCATCACAAAGAAGGGTTGTGTCTATCATTGGGTTGTCTCATAGCAGTTACAGTTGAGATTGAGGCTAGGGGTGAAATTGTTGTAGTTTGACATGGCCATGGAGCAGGGGCAAGCAGGATTATTGTCATTTCATTTCTCAATCACCTCTTTTGCTAGTATTGTAAATTTAATGTTTGAAAGGGAGTTTTGTAGGGCAAGTTTCAAGGCATTCAAATGGATTTGTGTCATGAAATCCTTGTGGTTTGCTTAAAGAAAACCATTTTTTCATTTTTTTCCCCTCATACTTCTATTAGTAGATGCTTATATGTTTTTTTAACAAGTCTTGTCTATGCTCCTAGAATTTGATAGTGAGGGGACCTTTTTCAATTTTAGTTTACAAATTTTTAATTTGTGGGATTATAAAATACATTTTAATAATATGAATTAGAATATTTTATCTTAATACAATAAATGACAAGTCTTTCATTTATTTGGATGAGAGACATAAATAATACTAATCATAAAATTTGAATTGATAAGTTTAACTCAAAAATCATAAAATTGAATTTTGATAGTATTATCATAACTAATTGTATATTTTTTATAAAACAAAAATATTACTAAATTGTAAAAATAACAAAATTTAGAAAGCTAATCATATTAAAAAAAGATTCTTACTTTTATAAGACCGATTTTTAAATAATAATATTGAAAGTAAAAAAATAAATTGAATATTCTATAATTTCATTTGTAGAAATGATTCAAGATGAAATAGTCTATTGACTATCACATTCTTATAAGAACTTTAGATTAATTATGACAAAATCTAATAGTCCTATTATATTAGAATGATAATAAATTTATTTTATTTTATTATTAAAATAAGCAAATATATAGATGAAAGTAATAAAAGTAAAGATATATGAATCAAAATGGAAATAGAAAATAAGAGGAGATATAAATAGAAAGTTAAAAGAATTAAATAGATGTATAATAGATATTTGTATAATACTCATATAAGATATTTGAAATAGTTAAATAACTAATAAAAAAATAATATTAATGTATATTGTATCTATAAAGTATGAAAGCATCTAAAATAAAGACATGGAGTTTCATAGAGGATTACTACAACCTTAAATTATAAACTATCTTTTGCGTATGTGCGGGATCATGGTGTGCCAAAAAGTGGTGATGTGAAAAGTATGCAGTTTTGAAACGTCTAAAACTGCTTCAAAATCCACTCTAAGTTTTTTCCAACCCATCCTAATACCAAACCAAAAAAGTAATACCTTATATTATCTGGTACTCGATTTGAGATTAAGTACTCAATTTCATAATGAGTACCTGATCTATGCACCCAAATTATGGTGAAAAATTCAAATGTAAAGGGAGTGGCGACCAATTTTTAAGTTAAATATTAATTTTTATTTGCCAAACTCAAAGGGGGGGGGGGGACCAATTTTGAAGTTATATTGTCCTAGTATAATATAGTTATAGCATAATTTGGGGGGTGGGGGGCAGTTATTATATATAGTTACTAAAATTTATTATATAGTATTAAATAATTATAATTATTGTTTATTATATAATAATTATATATATAGTTAGTAATTATTATATATTATTATAAAATTATATACGTATATATTATATACCTAAGTTATAAACTATAAGATGATGTATGTTCCTAGGGGTCCCCCTAGGGACATACATGTTGTGTTCCAATGAGTGCAAAGGGGTCATGGGATACCCTACAACCCATTCAACCCATTATATGAAAACATATGTTCCTAGGGGTCTATTGACACATAAGTCTGCACCCTTGCTTGAGGAACTACTTCTTAGGTGACCTCGTGTAACATGGAAATGACCTCGAAGTGTGGGACTTGCACTTTGAGGTCAAATCACTAGAGAAGGTCAGCTTCCTTACTATTAGGGTGCACCTAAACTACTTCTTGAGAGGAAAAGGAAGAAGGAATGCATAAATTAAATTGTTGAAAGGGAAAGGCAGGGGGGGGGGGGGGGGGGTGGGGGGTGATGCACCAAGATAGAAATATTGGTTACAACTCTGCCTATAACTACACAAAACATGAACAAATAACCTAAATACATAGATCTTGGCTCAAATCTACTCTTTCAGAATTCACATGAATGTAAAACTAATGAAATGTTGCAAGGAAACAAATTCACATAACAACATTCAGCAGTAGGCTACACATGATGTGCGAACATGAAAGAATAAACAAGGAAATAATCCATACAAGGCATAAAATGCACAATATATTAGACTAGCAAGATGAGGTAGAAGCTAAGTTTTCTATTCATGAAAGGTGAAAAATTGGAGAGCATAATGCTGCTACAAAAATACAAACAATGAAGAACCTTTAAACAATATTTACAACTTACCTTTATAGATCAGGCATAACACAGATTTGACTGTGAAGTTTGAATCCCAACCAAAGATGGAATCAAGTTGTAGAAAGCATTAAATGAATATCAGAGTGAAATCTAATCTTGAAATCAACTTGTTGTAGTGAAGTGTAAGGAAGGGCCAAATAAAATGTACCCAACTGTAAGAAATCAAATCCCATGAGATTCGATCATTACGATCATTAATGAGGCATGGAGATGCATAAATGTCATGCAAACAAGATCAAAGAATGTCATTAAGCATTAAAGAGCATTCCTCATAGCATGTCATGTCTGCAACAAATCCATCTGCACTACTGTCAAAGAAAATGTGGGATGGGGTAAAATGCACATTAACCCACCACAAAAATATAGAGTTGACATGTGTTGAATAAATTTGATCTACCCAGAAAAGATGTGATCCATTGATGTAGATCTCCATCCAAATATGGACAACCAAGATGCTGTGAAAATCTCCTCAACAAGTGAATAAAACCCAACCGTAGATGCATATTTTCCTTTGTAACCACGAATGGCTGAGATGCACTCAAAATACCCACAAGATGCTTCACAATCTAATGTGGCCATTGTATCTTCATAAGAGACCCAAGAAAGGATGCAAAAATATGACCACCATCAGATCAAAAGCAATCTAGCATAATAAGGATCCACCATGTGGCATGGAATTGTTAATTGACACATTTCTCAAATGCATGGTTAAAGAGACACACAAAATGTCAACCTGACATGAAAATGCATGTTAACCGGCAACTCAACACATGAAGAAAAAGTGAGCCAACTCGACACATGAAGGAATTGTGAGCCAAATTGGTACATGAAGGAATTGTGTTAACACTAGATGTTAACCTGAGACTGAAGGAATTATGCTAGCTCGGCACATGAAGAACCCAAGTTAACACGAGATGTTAACCTGAAACTCGACACATGAAGGAATTATCCTAGCTCGACACATGAAGAACTTGAGTTAACATGAGATGTTAACCCAACCAAGAAGTGTGTTAACCCACATCAAAAGAATGCAACCCATTGAAGATCTCTCAGATCAATTATTAATGATGGGCTGAATGGGGGGGCAAAATTGGCCAACATTCTTATCGACTCAAAGGGGATGCTTGCTTGCTAAGCATAGATTATTGGCCTTAAGAAATCCATTGGGAATAGAGTCACTAGAAAGAGATGATGTGTTATCCCACCTACAACTTCACAACACTGCAACCAGCAAAAACAAAACTCTAGGGAGCTCGAGAAAGCTTAGAACAACTGTGAGAAAAGGAGAAAATGTGCCCATGCACTTCTTGGAAAGCTAAAAACTACTCTAATATATATATAGAAAACCTTTAACCTCCTTTAAAAGCAAGGTTTAAGATGAATCCCATTGATTGGGATTGGAAGAACTTCACCATCAGGCTTGGATAGCTGAAAAGCATTGGCCTCTTTACAGTTGGTGATAACATATGGACCACTCCACATAATATCAAATTTGGAGTGCCTACCTGGTTTTTTTCTATTAGCATCCCACTTGAGGACAAGGTCTCCTTCCTTAAAGATTCTTGTCGTAGCCTTCTTGTCAAAGCTTCTTTTGACCTACTGCTAATGTACCTCAAGTGTATGCATAGCTTGCTATCTCCTTTCCTCTAGTTACATTATTTCAGCCAGTTTGACTATTACAACATCATCTTCAGCTAGTTCTAGTTGATGAGCTAGTTCAAGAGAGGGAAATACAAGTGAAATAGGAAGCCTTGCTTCCCTTCCATATACTAGCATTAAGGGTGAGTTCCCAATTGTTCTCTTGGGTGTGATTCTATCAGCCCAAAGGGTAGTCTTTAAATTAGCATGCCAACACCTCTAATTGTCATCAATTTTCCTCTTCATTATTATAATGAGGTTCTTATTAGAGGATTCTGCCAAGCCATTCCCTTGGGGATAATAGTTTGAGGAGATGCTCAAATATATTCCATATTCTAGAGCCCAAGAGCATATATGATTTCTAATAAAAGATTTGGCATTGTCTAATATGATAGTTAAAGGAATACCAACTATGGTTACTATTTTATCAAGGAACTCAACCATTGAAGCTTTTGTTGCATCTTTCAGAGTGCTACTACCTCTATCCATCTTGTGAAATTATTTGTGGCTGCCAAGATCCATTTGTGACCAGCACTAGAGGGTGGGTTTATTGGATCAATAAAATCCAAACCCCATTGAGAAAAGGGTTGGTCAACTTAGATGGGATGGAGAGGAAGGGCAGCCAATATTTACTTTCCTAAGAAGAATGCACATTTCTCACATTTCCTCACATGCTTGTGGCAATCATTGAAAAGAGTTGGCCAATAATAACTAGCCCTCATTATCTTCATTGTTGTAACCTTAGCTAAGAAATGACCACCAACAAGACCATCATGGAATTCCTTTAATAGCCTACTCATCTGATCCATTTTAATACACCTCAATAGGAATCCATTAGAATCCTTCCTGAATAGTATTCCATCCACTAAGACATAAGGAATAGACTATAATCTAAATTGTCTTCTCTTAGTTCTATTCAGGCCTTGTGTATACCTTCCTTCCATCAAGAAGGTAGTCATGTCATACAACCAATCACTCTAATTTTCATTCTCTGCTAGTTGCTCACCTTGTATTAAGAGGGCATTGTCCTCGAGTGTCTCAAAAGAGGAGACCATTTGCTCACACAATCCTTTGCCTCTCACAAGTTTGGTAATCTTGATATCAATGTCATATTCCATGACTTTTGTGATCAATCCAACTCTTTTTTCATTTATATCCTTGTTTAGCAGGAACTCCTTCACACTTGCATGTGGAACCAAGAGCTAAACCTTGTTATGAGATAAAAGATGTCTAAATTTTTTGAGAGCCCTTATGACAACAAGGACTCGTTTCTCCACATAGCTATATCTTCCTTCATAATCCTTAAGACCCTAACTAAAGAAAGCAATGGGCTGCTCCAATTTCTCATCATTTAGGTGTGTTAGAACAACTAATATACTTGACTCTCCTCCAAGGGAATAAAGGATGAAGTCTCTGTCAAACTTGGGGTTGACAAGAGTGGGAGTTGATGTAGTCAATTTCTTGATCTCTTTGAAACTATCCCTCCCTTCTTTGGTCCAAGTGAACACCAAGTTCTTTTTCAACATAGTTGTGAGAGGCTTCATTATGGAGGCAAGATCAGGGATGAACCTCCTTACAAAGTTGATCCTACCAAGAAAGCTCTGCAATCCCTTCTTATGATTGGGGAGTGTAAGAGAAAGAATTTCTTCTACTCTCTCTGGATCTATTGTTAGCCCATTTCTTGACACAATATGTCTTAGGAGCTTTCCTTGGTTAGTGACAAACACACACTTCTTGGGATTCAAGGATAAACCATACTCTCTACATCTTTCAAATACTTGTCTCAAGTGATCAAAATGATTTGCTGCATGTTTTGAGTGGATAGTTATATCATCAAGATAGACTAGCACACCCCTGAAGGCCATCTCCATTGCTTTCTAAAATTTGGCACCTGCATTAGTTAGTCCAAATAGAATCTTACAATAAGCATAGGGACTCCATTTGGTAGTGAATGTTGTCTTATATCTTTCTGACTCTTGGACTAACACCTGATTATAGCCTGAAAAACCATCTAAGAAAGAAAACCTTTTTGAGCCACTAACTTTGGATAGAATTTGTTCCATAGAAGGAAGGGGATGATGATCTTTAAGAGAAGCCTTATTAAAGTCCCTAAAATCTACACACAATTTGATTTCTCCATTCTTTTTTCTAACAGGAATAAGATTGGCTACCCATGAAGAATGCTTAATAGGAAAAATGATATTCTCTTCTATAAGTTTAGATAGTTCCTTCCTCATTAAGGGTACAATCTTTGGGTTGACTAGCCTTTGATTTTTTCTAACAGGCTTTGCATCATGGTTTAAGTCTATGGTATTCTGAAATAAACTTCGGTCAAAACCCTTTAAGTCTTCATATGTCCAAGCAATAACATCATTGAATTCTTGACATAAATTAATGAAAACTTATTGTTCAACATTAGTGCACACCTTTCCCAAGTTAAGAGTCTTTCCATCAACAACAATGACAGGTGTGTAGTCATCCCTCTTTGTAGTCAAGTTTGAACCTTTGCCTTTTGCTTGATCATTAGAGTTGAAAATTCCCTCTAAGGTGACTAGACCTTTAGGCAATTTATTGGAGTTTAGGTTCATAATTTGGTCCCCATATTGATTTTGTAGCTTGGACTAGTATCTAGCAGCGAACTTTGCTTCATTTTTTAAGAAATTAATGATTTGTAAATTAGAATCAAACACCTGCCAATTTGTACAATTGTGTAGGATAGTAGGCCTTATAACAATTTTGATTTATTTCTTCTTTTCATCAGCAACATGCTCTAGTATATCATAATGAGCACCAATGGCTGCAAGCTTGTTAGCATGTTTGTTTTTGTTTCTTGGGACACTCTGAATATTGGCAGCCTAAAAGCCTTCAAGTAGATTCCAAACTCTATATTTGTATGATTTGAGAAGGTTGTTCTTTGCAACATTCTGATTTTTGATTTGATTCACAACCAAATCACTATCACCAAATACCTTTAAGAGTTTGCTACCTCTCCTTTGTACCAGTTGGAGATCTTGGATCAAAGCTTCATACTCTACCACATTATTAGTGCAACTGAATTGGAGTCTATATGAGAAGTAGTATTTCTCCAAATTGGGTGAAACAAGCATTACACTAGCATTTGAAACTTTTTTGTTTCTTGAGCCATCAAAGAGCATACTCCATAATCCATTTGTAACTTCTTCTATTTTCATGAGATTGGGCATAGGAGCATTTTCCTCAAATATGCAGTATGTTCCAAGGCCCATCTCTACACACTTCTACATTGGATCAAAATGATAAGTGATAGCCCACTCATCCAAAAGGTAATCAGACACCTCTAATAAAGAAGTATCATGTTCATGAGTTATGCATTCCTCATCTTCCTCTCAAATTGTGCAATTCATGTTTATGGGGCTAGGAGTATAAGTTTCTATATGGTTAAGGGCTAAAGGCTCTACTCTTAGCGAGGCTTTTGTCCCATATCTTGTTCTAAAAAACATATAGGATGAATTTGAGGAAATATAACCACCTATCTATGTAGTAAAGTCCCTAGAAAGGCAGATGTCAAAATGTGGATCAAGCTCAGCTACCAATATGTCTAGTGTGACAGTACAACCAGGGCATGCATGTAATGCCATTTCTACACATTTTAGGATTCCTACTATCTTAATAGAGCTACCGTCCAACTGAAATACATCCCTAACCATTGGCTCATTCTTAATATCAAGGAGGTTAGCTATGCATTTAGGAATTACAAAACTACTAGCTCCAGAATCAATCATGTAATTATGAACTAATTTGTCCCCTCTAATCAAAGAGACATAAAAGGGAGGAGGTTTAACTCTCTTACTTGTATCTCCTTCTTTTTTTGGCTATACCAAACTTGTTGCATCATCCATGGTAGCTAGTTTGGTCTATACTCTAACAATCTTTATTTCTTGTTGCAACAATTCTAATTGAGATGGCATTGCAAGAATATCCCACATAAGAACACTAATACTAGTCTTTTTCATATGACCTACAATGTTGTGAGGGGTGCATGTTGACTTAGTTGGAACCTTGGTGACCACAGGGTTTGGTATATGAATAGGAGTAGGATGTGGCTCTTTAGTCTTCTTGTTACTTTGATTTTGCAATGGAGCAGTAACATTGTGTTGTACATTTGCACTTATGGCATGTGGGACAGCCTTTGAAGCCTAATTTGATGAAGAGGATGGAGCATCCTCTATAGCCCTCCTTTTTCTTATGGTATTATGGGCTATGGCATCATAGTTATCATGGTTGGCATGCCAATGCTCCTTTGGTTGATGGTTCATGAAAAAATAAACGCCCTACTGCTGTAGATGAGAAGCATCAGTAGATTGACCAACATTATATTGCTGTCCTAGTGTTTGATCCTATGTAGTTACTACTAGGAACTCTTCTAGCTTATGGCACATATAGGAACCATATGAATAATTACAAGAAGAACAAAAGTCTTGATCTTGAGCCAAATTGTTTTGAGGGACTAAAGCCTTGTTGAGGTTTGTATTTGCATTTGTAGTAGAGGTATTACCATTAGGCCTATTTTGATTATGTGGGACATAACCTTGATTTTGATTTGGAGGCCTATATGTAAGATTTTGATAATGTTTTTGAAGAGGCCTACCACTCTAAGCTTGTTGTCTCTCTAAAGTCACCAATTTTTTGTTCATTTTTTGCACTACTATAGTATGATCATCAAACCTTTTATCTATATTTTGCATCATAGCCTGCATCATGGCCTTAATTTCATAAATCCCATTCGAAGATGTGGAAGTCAAAGGAGTAGCAACAAGAGGTTGACATGTAGTTGTAGTTGGGATAGGAGCCATTATGGGCTAATGTGTAGACATGTCAAGAAATAGTGGCATTGGAGGCCTTGGAGCTAGCTCCCCACTTTGGATCAAAGTATTTTTTGCCATTATGGCAAATTTATATGCAGCTAGTAGAGTATGTCATCCCAAGGTTTGCAATGTGGTAGAAATTTTGTGATTGAGGGCTTTAATATAATGCAAGAAAGCATTACCAGGGAGAGGTTTTGCTATAGTAGGAATTCTATCCCATTTTTTTTGAAATCTACAATTAAAATTAGTCATGCACTCATGGGGTGCTCTTTTAATTGTGGTTAGTTGCTCCAAAAGTGATAGATGATCACTCTTATCTTCAAAGTGCTTACACAATCTTTCACCTAACTCATCCCAATTATTGATGGAGTTGTGAGGCAATCCCCTATACCATTGTAAATCTTTTCCCTTAAATGATGAGGCTAAGAGTCTAACCACAACATCATCCTCAGTGATACCATGAATATTACAAACATTAGAAATCTCTTGAATGTGCTCTAAGGGGGAAATAGAAGTTTCACTAGTAAACTCAAGAAGACTTTTAAGAGCAGACATTGGGATGTCATACCTTTGAGCTAGAATAAAGGGGCTCCCACCATTGAAAGTGGAAAATTCATGCACTCTAGGTTGGGCCATATGCAATAATGATCTATTCAAATGGAAAAACAACACCCTAGGTTGTGATCTATCAATAGGAGGAGTTGAAAGAGATCTTGTGGGTGTATGTCCTACTGTTGAACTCCTAAGTAGTGATAGAGATAGCTTATTCTTTTTCTTCTAGGATTTGTAAATGAAAGTTTAGTATATTTAAAAGTACCTTTAGAAGATGCCCTTGTTTCAGCTTTGGGAATGAATCTCAACAATTCTAGTCTGGAACCAAGATGTAGATATGGAGTCACCAAGTGCTTGAATATGAGCCTCTTGAAGGCTAAAAAGCTAAGAACAACACTACCTTCTCAACACAGAAGTTGAAGTCCTTATTTTGACACCAGTAAACTAGTTAACTTCATAGTAAGCTTGAATGTAGTCCCACCGAGCATGCCAAAAATTGTTGACACAAAAGTCTACACCCTTGCCGGAGGAACTACTTCTCAGGCGACCTTGTGTAACATGGAAATGACCTCCAATTGTGGTACTTGCACTCTGAGCTTGAATGTCTGGAGAAGGCTAGATTCCTTACTATCAAGGTGAACCTAAACTACTTGTTGAGAGGAAAAGGGAGAAGGAAATAAATTAAATCGTTGAAAGGGAAAGTGGGGGTGATGCACCAAGATAGAAATATTGGTTACAACTTTGCCTATAACTGCACAAAACATGAAAGAATCACCTAAATACATAGATCTTGGCTCAAATCCACTCTTTTAGAATTCACATGAAGTTAAAACTAATGAAATGTTTCAAGGAAACAAATTCACATAACAACATTCATCAGTAGGCTACACATGATATGCAAACATGAAATAATAAATAGGAAATAATCCATACAAGGCATAAAATGCACAATATATTAGGCTAGCAAGATGAGGTAGAAGGTAATTTTCCTATTCATGAAAGGCAAAAAAATGGAGAGCATAATGCTGCTGCAAAAATACAAACGAAGAAGAACCCTTAGAAAATATTTACAACTTATCTATATAGATTAGGCATGACTTAGATTTGACTGTGAAGTTTGAACCCCAACCAAAGGTGGAGTCAAGTTGTAGAAAGCATTAAATGAATATCAGAGTGAAATCTGATCTTGAAATCAACTTGTTGTAGTGAAGTGCAAGGAAGGGCCAAATAAAATGCACCCAACCATAAGAAATCAAATCCCATGAGATTTGATCATTACAATCATTAATGTGGCATGGAGATGCATAAATGTCGTACAAACAAGGCCAAAGAATATCATTAAGCATTAAAGAGCAGTCCTCATAATGTGCCATGGCTGCACCAAATCCATCTGGGTAAAAGCACAAACCTATGTCACCTTTTATAAAGAAATGGGATATCAGAAGGCGACAGTTTAACATTAATGACAAAAAAATTGGTATTTGTGTTTAGAATAT
This sequence comes from Cupressus sempervirens, assembly GCA_028749045.1. Classification (NCBI taxonomy): domain Eukaryota; kingdom Viridiplantae; phylum Streptophyta; class Pinopsida; order Cupressales; family Cupressaceae; genus Cupressus; species Cupressus sempervirens. The sequence continues at coordinate 446,208,650 of CM053785.1, read as the reverse complement.
AAAGAAGTTGTAAATTGATGAAATGTGTAGAATTGGATGAATTTTATGCCTATAATTTTTATAATTTTTTTGAGTAAGAATTTATTCATTTTATTTTATTTTGAAGTCCCTTTTTTAATTGTAAAAAATATAGGGTGTAGTTCCTGTCAAACAAGTATATGCAAATCATCTTTTTTTGTTGTGATTTGAAAATATCTTATAGATGACATGTATAGTAGGAAACAAAAAAAGAAATAATTGTTTTTTATGTATATTTTCTTTGTTATAAGTACTCAAGTTTGACCTTATCAGAATCCAATAGTTTTTTCCTCCTGTCAAAACTTCTCTATCAAATCTATACCTTTTTGAAAAATAATTACATATTCATGAAGAGGATTCTATCCTCTAGAGATAAATTTGATTTTTAAATTTTTTGATATGATTTACTATTTATTTTCCTATTTTGAGGGAGCATCTTCTAAAATTTTGAAATATTGACTTATAATATTTTGAGACTAGAACATATTATAACTAATCAAAACACTAAAAAATTTATATAATGATGATATTGAATTTGAGATCTATAAAAGGGTATTTTTAGTTTTTGAAAAAAATTGAGTTTTGATAGAGAAATGAGATTTGACCAAAAAAGGTTTTGGTATCATAAATGGTGACACAAATCTATGCTTTTACCCATCTGCACCACCGTCAAAGAAAATGCAGGATGTGATCACATGCACATTAACCCACTGCGAAAATATAGAGTTGATCCATGTGGAATAAATTTGATTTTGCTAGAAAAGATGTGAGCCATCGATGTAGATCTTCATTCAAATAAGGACAGCCAAAATGCTATGAAAATCTCCTCAACAAGTGAATAAAACCCAATGCATATTTTCCTTTGTAACCATAGATGGCTGAGATGCACTCAAAATACCCACAAAATGCTTCACAATATTTGCAAAAATATAACCACCGTCAGATCAAAAGCAATCTAGCACAATAAGGGTCTACCATGTGGCATGGAATTGTTGATTGATACATTTATCAAATGCATGGTTAAAGAGACATGCAAAATGTTAACCTGGCGTCAAAACGAGTGTTAACCTACAAGTCGACACATGAAGAAAAAGTGAGCCAACTCGACACATCAAAGAATTGTGAGGCAACTTGGCACATGAAGGAATTGTGTTAACACAAGATGTTAACCCGTGACTCAACACATGAAGGAATTGTGCTAGCTTGACACATGAAGAACCCGAGTTAGCATGAGATGTTAACCCACAACTAGGCACATGAAGGAGTTGTGCTAGCTTGGCACATGAAGAACTCGAGTTAACATGAGATGTTAACCCGACCAAGAAGCATGTTAACCACATCAAAAGAATCCAACCCATTGAAGATCTCTTAGATCGATTATCAACGATGGGCTGAATGGGGGGGGCAAAATTGGTCAATAGGGTCCTAGGATTCCTAAGGACAAACATCTTGTGTTTCAATGGGTAAAAGGGGTCATAGAGTATCCTATGACCCCTTTCAACCTATTACACTATAACATATGTTCCTAGGGGGTCCTATGACCCCTATAGACATACATATTGTGTTCCAATGGGTCAAAAGGGGTCATAGAGTATCCTATGACCATTTCAACCCATTACATGACAACACATATTTCTAGGGGTTGTATGACCCCTAAGAACATATGTTGTCATGTAATGAGCTAAAAGGGGTCATATGGTAACTAATGACCCCTTTTGACCCATTGGAACACAACATGTGTGGTCCTAGGGATCATAGAACCCATAGGAATATATGTTTTTGTGTAGTGGGTTGAAAGGGGTCATAGGATATCGACCCATTAGAACACCACACGTATGATGATAAGGGTCCTATGATTCCGAGGAATGTATGTTCTCATGTAATGGGTTGAAAGGGGGCATAGGATACCATATGATCCCTTTCTACCCTTTGGAATATAAGAGGTATGTCCCTAGGGGTCCTGAGAACTCTAGGAACATATGTTGTCATGTAATGGGTCCTAAGACCCCTTTCTACCCATTGGAACACAATATGCATGTCGCTAGGGGCCCTAGGACCCCTATGAACATATGTTATCATGTATTTGATTGAAATGAGTCATAGGTTATCTTATGACCAATTTCAACTCATTTGAACATAACATGTTTACCCCTAGGGGTCTTAGGACCTGCATGAATATATTTTGTCATGTAACGGGTTGAAAAAGGTCATAGGATATCTTTTAACCCTATTCCACCCATTGGAAGACAACATGTATGTCCTTAGGGGTCCTAGGAACCCTATGAACATATTTTGTCACGTCATGAGTCAAAATATGTCATGGAATTCCCTATGATGCCTTTTTACCCATTCAAACACATGTATGTCCCTAAGCATCCTTACACCCCTAGGAACATATGTTATCGTGTAATGGGTCGAAAGGGATCATAGAGTATCTTGTGACCCTTTTTGACACATTATAACACATTGTTTATGTCCCTAGGGATCCTACGATCCCTATGGACATACATCATGTGTTTGAATGAGTTGAAAGGGGACATAAGGAATATCCTATGACCCCTTTTGACACATTATAACACATCGTTTATGTCCCTAGGGATCCTAGGATCCCTATGGACATACATCGTGTGTTTGAATGGGTCAAAAGGGGTCATAGGATTCCTTATGACCCCTTTTGACCCAATATAGAATAACATATATTCCTAGGGGTCCTAGGACCCCTAGGAAAATATACCATATATTTGAGTGAGTCGAAAGGGGTCATAGAGTACTCCATGACCCCTTTTAACACATTATATGACAACATATGTTCCTAGGGGTCCTCTAACCCCTAACGACATAAATGATGTGTTTAAAAGAGTTGAAATGGGTCATAAGGTAGCCTATGACCCATTTTGACCTATTAAATGATAAAATATGCTCCTAAGGGTCCTAGGACCCATAAGAACATATATCATGTATTCGAATGAGTCGAAAGGGGTCATAGAGTACCTTGTGACCCCCTTCGATAAATTTCATGACAACATATGTCTTTAGGGGTTCTAGGACCCCTAGGGACCTATTTCATTTGTTCAAATGGGTTGAAAAGGGTAATAAGATGACCTATGACCCTTTTCCACACATTTCATGACAACATATGTCCCTAGGGGTCTTAGGACCCCTGGGGACCTATTTCATTTGTTTGAATGGATCAAAAGGGGCCATAAGATAACCTACAACCCCTTTCGACACATTTCATGATGACATATGTCCTTGGGTGTCCTAGGTCCCCTATGGACCAATTTCATTTGTTCAAATGGGTTGAAGGGGGGGCATTATAGGATAGCCAATGACCACTTTTGACACGTTTTGTGACTACATATGTCCCTAGGGGCCCTAAGACCCCTAGGGACCTAATTCATTTGTTTGGATGGGTTGAAAGGGGTCATAGGATAATCTATGACCCATTTTCGACACATTTCATGACAACATATGTCTTTAAGGGTCCTAGGACCCCTAAGGACCTATTTTATTTGTTTGAATGGGTCAAAATGGATCATAGGATAACTTATGACCCATTTCGATATGTTTCATGACACCATATGTCCCTAGGGGTCATAGGATAACTTAGGACCCCTAGAGACATATTAAAATCATTCATATGGGTTGAAAGTAGTCATAGGATAACCTATGACCACTTTTGACACATTTCATGATAACATATGGACCCCTAGGGACCTATTTTATTTGTTCCAATGGGTTGAAAGGTGTTGTAAGATAATCTATGACCCTTTTGAATGCATTTCATGATAACATATGACCCTAGGGGTCCTATGACATGTAGATACATATTGTAATTGTTCATATGGGTCGAAAGGAGTCATATGATAATTTATGACCCTTTTTGATGCATTTCATGACAACATATGTCCCTAGGAGTCCTAGGACTGCTAGGAACCTATTTCATTTTTATTCAAATGGTTTGAAATGGGTTGTAGGATAACCTATGACCCCTTTTGATGTATTTCACGACAACATATCTCCCAAGGGGTCTTAGGACCCCTTTGCACCTAATTCATTTTTTTAAATGGGGTGAGAGGGGTCATAAGATAACCTATGACCCCTTTCAACATATTTCATGACAACATATGTCCCTAGGGATCCTAGGACCTATTTTATTTGTTTGACTGGGTCAAAAAGTGGTCATAGGATAATTTATGACATTTTATAATAACATATGACCCTAGGGGTCCTAGGACCCATAGGGACATATTATAATTATTTATATGGGTCGAAAGAGGTCATAGGATAACCTATGACTGCTTTGAACCCACTCAAACAAATAAATGTTGTCAGGGGACCCCTAGGAAGCTATTTCTTTGTTTGAATGGGTCAAAAGGGGTCATAGGCTATCCTATGACCCCTTGTGATGTATTTCATGACAACATATGTCCCTTGGGGTCCTAACATCTCTAGGGACCTATTTCACTTGTTTGAATGGGTCAAAAGGTGTCATAGGACAACCTATGATACCTTTTGATACATTTCATGACAACATTTGTCCTTAGGGGTCCTAGGACCCCTAGAGACCTAATTCATTTTTTGGAATTGGTTGAAAGGGGTCATAAGATAACTTGTGACCCCTTTCAACATACTTTATGGAAACATATGTCCCTAGGGTTCCTAACAACTCTAATGACCTATTTCATCTATTCAAATGGGTTGAAAGGAGTCATAGGTTATGACCCCTTTCGATGCATTTCATGGGAACATATGTCCGTATGGGTCCTACAACCCATAGCGACCTAATTCATTTGTTCGAATGGTTCAAAAAGGGTCACATTTCACAACATGTCCCTAGGGGTCCTAGCACCCTTAGGGACCTATTTCATTTGTTTGAATGAGTTGAAATGGGTCATAGGATAACCTATGACCCCCTTTTGATACATTTTATTTCAAAATATGTCCCTATGTGACCTAATTCATTTGTTCAAATGGGTTGAAAGGGGTCATAGGATAAACTATGACTCATTTTGATGCATTTCATGAAAACATGTCTCTAGGGGTCCTAGGACCCCTAGGGACCTATTTAATTTGTACAAATGTGTTGAAAGGGGTCATAGGATAACCTACGACCCTTCTAACATTTCATAACAACATATGTCCCTATGGGTGGACTAGGATCCTTAGGGACCTAGTTCATTTGTTTGAATGGGTTGAAAGGGGTCATAGGATAACTTATGATCCATTTTGATGTATTTCTTGAAAACATATGTCCCTAGGGGTTCTAAGAACTATAGGGACCTATTTCATTTGTTTGAATATGTCAAAATAGGTTATAGAAAAACATATGACCCCTAGGGACATATGTTATGATGAAATGGGTTGAAAGTGGTCATAGGTTGTCCTATGACCCCTTTCAACCCATTCAAATAAATAAAATAGGTCCCTAGGGGTGCTAGGGTCCTTAGGGACATATGTTATCATGAAATGCATCAAAAGGGGTTATAGGTTGATCCATTCAAACAAATGAAATCGGTCCCTTAGGGTCTTGTGTTATCATGAAATGCGTCAAAATGGGTCATAGGTTATCTTATGATTTCTTTCGACCCATGCAAACAAATGAAATAGGTTGTCATGTATTGTGTCAAAAGGGGTAATAGGTTATCCTATGACCCCTTTCAACCCATTCAAACAAATGAATTAGGTTCCTAGGGGTCCTAGGACCCTTAGGGACATATGTTGTCATGAATTATGTTGAAAGGGGTCACATGATATCTTATGACCCCTTTTGACCCATTCAAATAAATGAATTAGGGTCCTAGGGATATATGTTGTCATGAAATGCATCGAAACCTTTCGACCCATTTTATGATAACACATGTTCCTAGGGGTAGTAGGATCCATGGCGACATTTATCAAGGGTTTAAATAGATCAAAAGGGGTGATAGGGTATCCTATGACTGCTTTAGTTCATTATATGATAATATATGTTACTAGGGTTACTAAGACCCCTAGCGACATGCATTATGTGTTTGAATGGATTGAAAGGGGTCGTAGGGCACGCTATGGCTACTCTTGACCCATTATATGGCACCATATGTTCCTAAGTGTCCTAGGACCCCTAGGGACACACATCATTTGTTTGAATGGGTTGAATGTTGTTGTAGATCATCCTATGATCCCTTTTGACCCATTAGATGATAACAATATATTCCCCTAGTATCATATATCATGTATTCAAATGAGTTGAAAAGGGCCATAGAGAACCCTACTACCCATTTTGACCCATTATATGACAACATATATTTCTAGGGGTATGAGGACCTCTAGGGACATTTATTGAGTGTTTGAATGGATTGAAAGGGGTCATAGGGTGCCCTATGACCCCTTTTGACCCATTAAATGAGAACATATGTGATCCCTAGGACCATATATCATGTGTTGGAATGAGTCAAAAGGGGTCATAGAGTACCCTATAACCCATTTCAACCCATTATATCATATTATATGTTCCTAGGGCTCCTAAGACCCCTAGGGACATACATTATGTGTTTGAATAGGTTGAAAGGGGTCATAAATGATATCATATGTTCCTAGGGGTCCTAGGATGCTGAAGAACATATATCATGTTTTCGAATGAGTCAAAAGGGGTTAGAGAGTACCCTATGACCCATTTCAATCCATTATATGAAAAAATATGTGTATAGGTGTACTAGGACCCCTAGGGACATATGTCATGTGTTTGAATGGATTCAAAGGGGTCATATGGTACCTTATGACCACTTTCAACCTATTATATGATAATGTATGTTCCTATGGGTACTAGAACCCCTAGGACATACATCATGTGTTTGAATGGATCAAAATGAGTCATAGAATACACTATGAACCCTCTCAACCCATTATCTAACAATGTATGTTCCTAGGGCATAGGGAGATACATCATGTGTTTGAATGGGTCAAATGCAGTCATAGAGTGCCTTATGTCCTCATTTGACTCATTAAATGATAATATATGTTCTTAAGGGAACATATATCATTTGTTCGAATAAGTCAAAAGGGGTCATATAATACCTCATGATCCCTTTCAATGCATTATATGTCAACATATGTTCCTAGGGGTACTAGTGAAATATATCATGTGTTTGTATGGTTTGCATGAGGTCATAGGGTTCTCTATGACCCCTTTTGTCCCATTAAATATGACCCCTTTTGTCCCATTAAATAAGAACATATGTTCTTAGGGGTCTTAGGACCCCTTTGAACATATATAATGTGTTCAAATGAGTTGAAAGTGGTCATAGAGTACCATATGACCTCTTTTTACATTATACATTTTAATGGGTTGAAGGGGTCATAAAGTTTTGTATGACCCCTTTTGACCCATTAAACAAGAAAATACATTCCTAGTGGTCCTAGGAACATATATCATATGTTTCAATGAATCGAAAGGGTCATAGAGTACTTTACGACCCCTACACACACTTAATATCATAAAATGGGTCAAAAGGGGTCATGGAATTCTAGGACCCCTTATGAGCCATTAGATCACATCATTTATGTGGTTAGGGGTCCTAGGACCCATAAGCACACATATTGTAATTGAATGGGTCAAAGAGTGTCAAAGGGTACCCTATGACCCCTTTTGACCTGTTGGAACCATTATATGTATGGTCAAAGGTCCTAAAGCCTTTAAAAAAACATACTAAGGATCATAAAAAGGGGTCATCATATTATTAAAAAAATAAAAAAAAATAATTTAAATATTTTTGATTTTTTTGGAAAATCAGGAATTCAATTTGAGAATGGGTATCTGTTATTGGGTACCTAATAAGGCTTGGTTTTTCTTTGGCTACCAACCCTCCATGATCAACACTACAAATGTCCCAACAATGTGTTTTTGGCTTGTTATTGCATGTTTCTGACTTCAACCATGTAGCTGATGACTTTTTTTCATCCAAACTTGATGAAATAAAAAGGGTTTCTTGAGAATATTCTTATCTTTCCATCGATATAATATATGTCAAATTATGAGTTTAGTAAGTAATTATTACTTATTTTCTAATGGAGTTACCTATAATGTGTTGATTAACACACTGATTGAAAAATAGCTATAATTCTTAAACAATATAAGATTCTTGAAATTCAAAAGATGTGTCACATTCTATGCTTCAACTACTATAAGGGAAAAAAAGGAAAAAATATTTTTGATTTTTTTTGAATTCTTTAAGGTGGCCAGACACAAGAGTTTCTTTATTCTGAAAATGGTATAGTAGAAAATTCATAATTAATTATTTATTTGGAATAAAAATACTCAAAAATATGTATCACATCTAAGCATGAGTTTACTTCTTATATCTAGAATCTTATTAAAAAATATTATCATTTGATTTTGATTAAGGCAATTAGACATACACCTACTTCTTATTTTCATCTTGAAATGTTTGTACTATTGCATTAAAATTTAAAATTTTGACCAATCATTTCTTCTTCTTCAGATAAGCCCTAGTAGTTTAGAAATTGCATTCAATTTCTTATATATTCTTTTATTACAACTTTTTGATATAATTTCCATAACTACTTTAACATTATGCGTCAAGTTGACATAACCTTCACTGCCACTTAAGGGTATAGTTTGGTTGACCATGATCTTGCACATACCCTATTTTTAATTTAACATAACGGATGAAAAATTCATTACCTTGTGTGTTCTTCAAAAACTAATATTTTAAAATGAAACAAAAATTTGATGGGTAGTTTTGACTATCCTCTTGCATGTTTTATGCTCTTAGATTCTATGTTGGGACTTGTGCCTTGAATGATTGCTACACTTATTACATTTTAATTTGTATAATTGTTAACATGGTGGTGTTGACTTTTGACATGTGAGATTAAAAAGTCAAAGCCCTTGAATAGTTTCTCATTTCATCTTTCAATCCCATTAGACCACATGTTTAGCTTGCACTTCTCATATGCTAGAATGAAAATTAAAAATAACTTTTCATTACAAAATATCTGCTCAAAATTATAAATTAAGAATGTGGCTTACCATCCCATTCTTCTTATAGAATTTTCAAAGATAATGTTGGAATTATGATAGGAAAGGTAAACTGTTGAGAGGGGTGGGGGTGGGGCGAGGGGGGGGAAGGGGGAGTGAATCAGCAATTTAATGGGTTCAAACTTTCACCACACATCCATCTCATACATTCAATGTATAAACTGAAATAACATGTAAAGCATGTACATCTAAAACATGTAAGCAAGTAAACACTTACACACATATGACACCAGATATGATTACCTAGAAACCCTCCAAGTGAGAAGATAAAACTGGGGTGGGGATGACACGCACAAATCTCCACTATTGTAGTAATAAAGTGTATCCAATGAAGGTTACAATGTTTTGATCATGAGACATGATCTACCCTGTGAAATGTTGGTCCTATTAAAGGCTTACAAATACTATTAGGTCTCACCCTATTAAAGGATTTCAACACCTTGTTAGAAGTGTGCTTTGCTAAAGGAATTTAACTCACAATTAAGTAAGCACACTATTAAAGGATTTCAATACATCCTATTAGGACTACTTTGTTAAGAGATTTTGACTTCAATCACCCGTTAAAATGTCTCAGCATTGATCCTGCAGTTAGCACTTGATTGCTTGATAATAGATCACCTCTACACTAATGTCTTATTGATCCTTCTTGATCAGATGTCTCTTTGTTGTATGCTATCTTCTTTCCTCTATTCTACTCTAACTGATTGTACAATGTAGTCTTAGATCATAACTCCTTAGCCACCATGGATGCTTTTCTTGTGCATGCAAACTTCTCTATACTCTGCTTCAACACCTTACACACGTTCTAGAGTGTTTAGGGTTTGTCCTCCTTAAGAAGACTTTGATGACTTAGGGTTAGGTATGAATCTATGGATAAGATTCACCTAATTTTCCATTTAATCCTTCCCTTTTTCTGATTGGCTATATGTTGCATTGGGAATCCAACTTAAGATTCATCATTATCTCCAAAATATTGTAATTCATCTTTAATTTGGCTCAAAAATGGTTTACATAGTTTTTTGTGCCATTACAAAGAACTATAACAAAACTATCTTACTCAGCACCTGAAGCCTCTGATGCTCAGCATACACTGTCTGCTCGACACTTGACTGACTTGGCACATGAGTGGCTTGGCACTCACTATGAACTCAACATGCTCTATAATATACATGTTATGCTCGACATGTACTACTTGTTGAGCATGAACTAAGTAAATAGCTTAGGTGTGTTGACACTCACTTATCAAAACCAATTTGAGATCAACAATCTCCCCCTTTGACATGAGTTTCAAAAACACTTGAGTATGCATTAATATCCTTAATCTCATGAGCATAACATATATATATCTCATCTTATGTATAAAACTTCAAAATTTCAAAATTTTGTAACAACTTGGATACCTCAAAATCTAATAACTCCCCCTAAGTTGATATGTTTGTTTTGTATGCAAAATTTTGTACTCCTGCTGAGTAAATATGCCTCAATTGATACTCTTTTAAATCATGCTATTTTGTGCTTGCTCCCCCTTTAGCTTAATTTATCTTTACTCTATCCTTTTCTCTCTCTTTATTACTTCCCCTTTCTCACTTATTCTCCCCAAAATATTCTCCCCCTTTTTAACACTTATGTCAATGGGCTATACATGTATAGTGTGTTTGCCTAGGAAATATTTATGGACATCTAGGATTATCTTGAGAGTTGCATCCCAATTCTCACATGCTACATCCAATGACTTGATTTGGATAGCTAGCATGACAACAAGGTGGACTAGACCATCTAGTGTAGAAAGATTTGGGTCTTTCTTCATTAGGGTTTTAACGTAGCCTAGTTCCTTGTAAAAAAATTCCATATGAGGGGTTAGAGTGGTCTAGATGCTAATCAGTTTGGCCTTTATGTTGGCCTCATCTACTAAAAATGGAGCTAACTGAATCTCGATTTGAATCAATGTCATGAAATGCTTCTCATTTGGAGTTAGATTAATAGGTAGTTTTGCACCTAATGAATTGATCTGACTTTCCAAGCTCAAGATGTGACTTATGGTCTCTTGGATGAAGAGTGATGAATTGCACAATTTAGTGTACAATGAGAATATGTTCTCAAGTACCTTCTTCACATCCTCAACCTTAGTTTCCAATACAACTTGGGTTAGTGCTATGTCACCTAATATCTTTTAATTTATTTTGCTTTGAAACTTCCTTTCTAACCATTCTAATAACTTAGCATTTGTATCTAGGTCTGTATCACTGACCTTTTCCACTATGTTTGTTAGCTTTTCAATAATTGGCTTGGTCTCATTCAGAGTTGGTAGACTAAATGCATCTAAAAATATGTCTTGAATATCGTACAATTCTTGTTTTGCCTGTGCTCCCTTCTAAGCATTTCTTGATGCGTTGTCCTTGCTATGGCTTGTTGGAGTATGCCCATCTATTCTATAGTCATTGTATCATAATCATAATTTGGTAGAATAATTTCTTCATCAAGGTTCATATCTTCATATTGTATGACTTTAGCCTTTTGGTGAACTTCAGCTCAAAATTGAGATTTGCAATGGAGTTTCATCTGTGCTCAACTTTTGAAGAGTTTGAGTGGAAGGAGTGCCAAATGCTAGTAAGGTTACTAGGGCTTGGATGGAAACTTGCTCTATCACCTTGGGTGTCAATTTTGTCTCTTTAGGCTTGCCCTTGACTTCCACAGTGACTTGTGATACACCTTGTACCTGTGTTATAGGTGTAAATAACTCTATCTGACCTATTTCTTGTTGTTCTTTAGTAGCGACTTGTGTTTCCACTGTATCCTTTACAATTGTATTAACCTTTTTGAGATGTAGCTTCTAGTATTTTGTCCAAAGGTTGTGCATAAGTGACTTGAGGGATGATAGAAGGTGGTTCTTGTGGATTCACCTCTACCCTTGCTATTTTAGTCATTAATTTTTGTAATTCATCCACACTAACCAGTACAGGAATATCACAAAGTTTTGCTTGTAGTGTGGACTGATCTAGGATCTTCTTGAGATTTTCCTCTGTAAGGGGATTGATGTTCTGTGTTGTGTCATCAGAAACATCATTAAAAATGATTGTTTCATTATTTACACTAGTTAAATGTTGAGGGTTTTTAGTAGGCAATTTTTTGTCTTGCACACTCTGTTCTTCTTCTTGTTTCTCTAGCTCACCTATTGCCTTATCATTTATGTTCATTTCTACTCCTCCCTCAATTGTGTCATCATTTTTATCATCTTCTTTATAATCCTTCACTTTAATGGGTTCTCGTTCACCTTCCTTGACTGTAGTCAACCCATAAGTGAGTTTCCACATTTGTGTGGACTTCTTAACAACATCTTCAATATTATTTTCTAATATACTAAAGGCTCTATATTTAAGTGTAAACCTAACTACATACTTCTTCACATCCTTAGCAATTTGTGCCTTAGTTAGTTCAAGCATCACTCATGCTAGAGATGTTTCTCTAATTTGTCTCTTCAAGTTCAGATAATAGTGCTATTTTTGCTCAACTCTGTCATATAGGATTTTGGTCATTGAGTTGGCAATCTCTAGTGGGGTAGTTTTGAATTTTTCTATCATGGTATATATGGCTTCCTCCACTTGACTTTTCTCCACTTTATCCAAATTATCAAAATCAACATGTGTAAATCCTGATAAGTCTACACTATTCTTAACATTTTCACATAAATTTTCAAGATCGAATAGAAGACTATGACTCACTACCTTAAATTAGTTTTTGTCATCTAACTCTATTTTCTCCTCATTAGATTCTTCATGTGCCACATATTTCCTTCTTGGCTTTTTCTGCACTTGACCTCCTTGCTCTGCTAGCTTTTTCTTTTCCTTAGCCTTTTGTGTAGTTGCACATGTACTAGCCCTTGTAGTAGGTGTAGTGGGTTTGGCTTGGCTTAGTTTGACAATCTTCTTAGCCCTTGTGACAAGTTGTGCCTTGGCCTTCCTTTTCTTTTGTTGTGTGGGAGTAGGTGCTTCCTTGGCTTCTTCTTCCTTAGCACCTTCAGTAACTTCCATTTCCTCCTCTTCCTAGTGGTCCACTGCCATACCTTGTGTCAGAGCTAGTGGTGCTTGTGTTTGAGAATCTTCTTCCTCTTTATCCTCTTCTTCTTCTTCATGCTCAACACCCTCTCCAAATTTAGCTTGTAGCTTCTTCACCAGCTTATCCTACTTCTTAATAATAGAAACTATCTTCAACTCCATGGTAATTTTGGACTTTTCCATCTCATAATTTCCAAATGCCTTGGCTTTTTTATCTACCTCTTCTGCAAGTAAAGTTGTTATAGTTGCAGAGGCTTCATCCATATTTATTTCATATCCTAAGGGTCTCAACCATCTCACCCTTGGTGTAGTAGCTTGTACAAAATTATAGTAAGCATCCACTAGGAAACAAATGTCATCATAGTGTTTTTCTACTAAGGATAGTAGTATTCTTAGTCTCTTCTTCATTGACTGCTTGAAGTCTTAAAAGTAGCTTGTCATCACAGATTCAAAATTCTCACCTAATTGTTCAATGTATTCACCAATCTGAATTGCTACTGACATATTGGTTTTCCATGCAACTATTCCACATGTTGGAAAGATTTTTTGCACATAAAAGAGTATACAAATCAATATAGAGCCAAATTTACATTGTGCACTCTTTGTCTTTCTGATTGTTCCTAGGTTCTCAACCAATTGTTGCAATTGTAGCTCTGCTAGATCATATGTATGATCTTTCTTGACAATCTTGTATCCAGCATCCATTTCTATATAAGGCATTCTATTTAATCTACTAGATTGGTAAAACTTGTGTGATATAACCATCATAGCAAACTCTATCAATGGATCAGTAATATCAATTGCCATGCCTCTCTTGTTCCATACAACTCGAATGTTCTTCTTGATCACCTCTTTAGCATCACTTCTCAATTTTTTAGGCTGATCTAGGGTTGGGTGTCCCATAACCCTATGGATTATCCTTTTGGTTATCTTGATAGGTCTATTATCTAGCCATAATGAACTATCATGAATTTAGTTAAGCACCATCCTAATCCACTCAGACTTGAATACATTTAGGAAATCTAGGGCATGATTTAACCCTTTCCTCTCTGCAATTTTGAATTCTTCTTTCAACACACCATTCTCACATAATCTTTTGTATGCTTCCCTAATCTCCATATCACCAATGCTTCCTACCTTGCAGTTATAAAATTTCTCACATCTTGCACCATTAAATCATTTGGTGGTATCATGGATAATGCACTAGAAGGGTCTTTCTTGTAAGAAATATTAGGAATAGCTTTGAAAATTGGTTGCTTAACTTCATTACTCACTAATTGAACATTAAAAACCTCCTTTCCCTCTAAATTCTTTGAATTAGATGCCATTTGTGTGAAACTATGGTTTACAAAAATATAAACTACGTAGGTTGGGTCTTGATAAGTACCTTGTAAGATTTGACATACTAGTGTAGAATTGCTACTTAGATCTTTTGTAACTAATTTGAATGGATTTATAGATCTCCTTCTACTCTCCTCACTCTTTCTTGAATTTGAAATGAGCTAAAATTGATCAAATACTCTTTGAAAACCTTGTAATAAATGTTGAGTGCTTACACAACTGTAAGCTTAGTATCAACCAATTTTAGGCTCATTTGACATCCATTAACATTTTAACCACTCAGAAACCATTACGAGCTTGACATCAAATAACTAGTTTGTTAGCTTGATATCTTCTAGCATTTCACTTAGCACATACAGGAAATATTTCCTACTCGACAATAACGTGAAAAACTCAAAGATTTTTCTTGGATTTCTAATAACATGTTGAATCGTTATTCATGCTGTAAGAATTTGGTATAGCTCTGATACCATGTAAGAATTTTTCTTAGGGAAAGATTCATCCAAGATCATAGAACTCGAACACAAGAAACAACTGTAGACCAAAAAAGAGTATGATCAATATATCATAGCATGTCCTGATACATCACTATGTTCAGATGATTATACACACTAGGAGTGCCTATATATAAAGGCCTCTTAGGAAGTACCTAAAATGTCTTTAGAAAAAACTAGGAGATAAGCATGAAAACTAAGCACACATCTTATCCATCATTCTAGATGAAAGGATAAGAATGACAAGGTGTATCTCAAGTGGAGATGTTGTAGACACCATGTGCATAAAAGAGTTGTGAACTCTTGTGTTGTCAACATGACAACTCACAAGAGTGCACATACTCTTAGGTGACTAATAAATAAATATTAAAATAATGCATTAACCTAAGTAAACTTAAGTAAGTGTAAATAGTGAATAATTATTTACACCACCCTTAAGCTTACAAAAACTAGGATGAAATGCATACTGGGTCCCAACTGCTAGGCCATATTAGGTACCCATGTACATACTGAAAATGAAATCTCTCATAAAGTGGAGAAAGAGGGAAAACCTCATGGGAAAACCCTCCCCCAAAAAGAGAGATGAAAATAGGATGCATGGATGGATGGAGTAATCAAGACTCCTCCATTACGACATACATCAAGTATATGCAAGAGAGAAATGGGAGAAGGACAAAACCCCTAAGAGGATAAAGTTCCCCCCATAAAGGTGAAGAAGAAGAAGGAGACAAGGTAGTCCCCCCCCCACAAAAGTAAGGTGCTGACCAGTGAGAAACACTCGAATGTAGAATCTGATCCATGATTGTTGAATGATGTTCCTTCCCTTTGGAAGAAACAATGGTAGAGGTGCTGGTGAGACGCTTCCCCTGGGTGTGGATAGAATCTCGATGATGAAAGGTGTTTCTAAACCCTACTCAACTATCCCTATGTCAATACTGATGGTGGCTCCTTCCAAAACTACTAAGAAGGAGTGTAGATCTAGCTAGGATTGATGTAGAACTTGTTTCAAAGAACCAACAATCTCCTCAAATGACAAAGAGACCTCATGAAAATGTTGTACATAAGGATCCACAATCACTTCAGCCTATAAAGATTATCATGTAGAGAATGGACATGAGGATTAGAGTAAGCCCTTGCAACAACTATAGAAGGATCTTCCTCATCAAAGAGAAGTGGTAGATCATCAAAGAAGTCTCCCAAATTTTTTGTGTGTGACTCTACGAACAGAGCTGAAATGTCAAGCAATAAGTCATCACCTAGAAGACAAAGTGTACCTTGTTGTGCTGAAGTACATGAATATGTCATTACGGCAATAGATGAAAAATTTGCCTCAAAGAGAAGAGGAATATCATCTAGGATGTCTCCCATATTTTCAATGTGAGACTCCATGAACAAGCCGACGATGGTAGGAAGGAAGTCATCGCATGAAGGTAAAGTAGGAAGACATAAAGGGTCCTATTGCATCAAATTTGAAGCATTTGTGGCTAGAACAAGATCAATAGGAGCAACAGGAGCATTTGGAGGTGTGATCTTATTTGGAGTTGAAGAAACCATAGCTAGAGTGACTAGATGTAGAATGTCCTTTAAAGATGGAGGAACACACGTATCTCCATATGCTTCCCAAATAGACATCCAATAAGAGGAGCAAAAGATTCCTTACTCATATTGTTATATAGAAAGTGATGAAGTTGCACAAGATGTGTCCAATTAAAATGTAGTGGCAATGAATAGAGATAAGGAAGCAATTCTTGATAGTCTCTTAGATGATCAAGTATCAAAGCACATCATTTGTGATAGTTCCTTGTTGTCAACTATGGTCTAATACTAGACTGACATAGGTGATAAGAATCCATGAGATCAATCAATGAACCTCCCAAAATGTAAAAGAAATCAAAGAACCCCCCTAATGTAGAATTTGGCACTTAGTGTGATAGCCACATGCCAATTTAGGGCCTATTTCTGAAAGCAATATTTTTTCCCACAGAACCTATAATCTGATTGCAGATCTAGAAAGTAGACAAAAAAATGCACTTTCAAAAAAAATGGAACCTCATAATATGTGTAGATGAGCCCATATGGAGCATTCAAAGTGGCAAAATTTGGGATTTTTGAGTTGCAAAATTTTTTAGGAACAACGATGTCAAACTTCCTGCATGAATGTGTATGTAGATCACAAAATCCTACCCCCCCAAAAAAAATGATCGCAAAAAGGAGTCCATATGAGGGAGATATCGCTATTTGAAAATCCCTGTTGCTATTATTTTTCTGAATCACCATCATCATGCCTCCAAAAATCAAATGGCTCTAGATTTTGCCTTAGATGTCCAATTTGGATGAAACAAAATTTGATTTGCTGGTTTTTTGACCTTCTAAATGTGATGCATATATTTGATTTACACCAGCAAGCACCAATCTTCACCTACAATAAATCTCTCCTATGGCCCGATGGCCAAAATTTTTTAGAAAATAATGCAGATCTGAAAAGAATAGCAGAGATGTAGATGAAAAAAATGCAAATCTAAAAATTAAATGTATAGATCTAAAATGATCATATCAATTCTGTAAATTGGTCCTTTGAGTGTCAATTTGCAAAAAAAATTGTCTTGCAATTGACTTTAGCCTAGGGTAGGCAATTGTATAGCCGATTTTCATTGAATCAATGTTTTGGATGCAATGGTGAAGTCAAATTTGGCTTTAGGCACTCCCAATTTTTGCAATACTCTGGATTTGGGTTGAGGTGTTGAAGCAAGAAGATGGTCTCGAATGGTTGTGTGAAGAGAAATTTTGCAAGAGCTTTGATACCATGTAAGAATTTTCCTTAGGGCAAGGTTCACCCAAGATCGTAGAACTTGAACACAAGCATGACTGTAGACCAAAAAAGAGTATGATCAATATATCATAGCATGTCCTGATACATCACTATGTTTAGATGATTGTACACACTAGGAGTGCCTATATATAAAGGCCTCTCAGGAAGCACCTAGAATGCCTCTAGAAAGAACCAGGAGATAAGATAAGCATGAAAACTAAGCACATGTCTCATCCATCATTCTAGAAGAGAGGATTAGAATGACAAGGTGTATCTCAAGTGGAGATGTTGTAGACACCATGTGCATAAAAGAGGTGCGAACTTCTATGTTGTCAACATGACAACTCACAAGAGTGCACATACTCCTAGGTGACTAATAAATAAATATCAAAATAATACATTAACCTAAGTAAACTTAAGTAAGTGTAAATAGTGAATAATTATTTACACCAACACATGCTAATGTAATCTTTTTAGTACTAAATCCTTTGACATACCTCTTGATTGCTTAGTTTGATGAGGTGTGATCAGTTGACCCATTGGGTGAAGTGATCCCTTCTCCATTTGATGTGTTGCAACCATCTTTCTTCTTCATTGTCTTGTTCATTTTATTTCTAATATTTTCATCATCTGCCTTGCCTTTGCCTTTATCAAACTCACAACTTGGTGCCTTTGACCTATTGGGAAATACTTACTAATGTGACCAGTCTTCAAACAACTAAAACATGTGGTTTGACTCAACCACCTCTTGTAGTCACCTCTGAAGTGTGTTCTAATACAATTCTCAAGAACATGTCCATATTCTTGACAATAATGATAGCTATTGATGCAGAAGTCAGTGGTCAGCCAATGATTTGATACATGAAATAGCTAACTATCCCTTTGTCTTGAAACAATACCCTTATATCTTCTTCAAGTGCAACCGAAGAAATGACCCAATCCACTTAGTCTTCTATCAAGGAATAAACATGTAAAAGGTTTAACACACTAATCTCCACACCTTTGAATTCACAAGACTCACTCTACTCCCAAACTTCTTCAGGCATGCAAGTTTTCCAAGTTACCCAAAACACCTACAAACCCCATGTGACTCCAATGACTCCAAACATACACAAGACTTAACCAAGGGCTAAATAAGACTTTTATGAGTTATATAATGTGTATTCAAACAGATTTATCCATCCACTTGAGTAGACCCAACTCCCTATGCCCAATTCCTCTAATGCACCTTAGGAGACCTATTTAACAAACTAGTAGCTCTGTAGCAACACAAATGGCTAAATAACTTGACATTTTACCACATCACTTGAAAAGGTAATAACATTTATGGACACCCTTTTTTAAGTACTAAAACATATTCCAACCCTACCATACACTACTTTGGTTCAGGTTTGACTATTCCAACATAGTGACCTTTAAAATGACTTAAAAACCATGAGCTTACAAAGAAACTACACTCTATTTGTATCCTTATCCCTCCAAATCATCAACAGAGTCATGAAATGTCAAAAAATGAATATCTCTATGAACAATTAGTCTCAAAGGCTCTGTAACCCCGAAACCCCCAATTTGAGGCTTCAAACCCTTGTTCCTTGGGGCTTCTTCAATGTCTTGTTTCTACACACTTCCTGGCCTAAAAGATTATTGATTCACCATCAGTGGTGTAACATAAGATGATCCAAACACTTAGACACCCCTCTCATTTGAGCCAAATGCTCATTGTTATATTGTACTTATCAATTCACTGATTTCTCATCACTGTTCCATGAAGAACAATCAACATCTAAACTCTTGTCTGCATATGAAAGTTAGAAGACTATTATACATGTTAGATTGGCACATCCCATGAAGTCAGGGCCGTTTAGATTTCATGGGATGTTTGCATCTTAAATAAAACTAGGACTGTTGCAGAGATACACCAAAAATGAAGTTTATGAGTTATACAAAATGTCTAAACTCTTAGTATAGAGTATATCAAATACATTCAGGGTAAGTACAGAATAAAAATATAATTCTAATGCATATGTTTCCCTTCCAAAATGAAAAATCACATAAATCTCCATAGATATGAGGTTTAACTTTGTAGAAAATTATATACTTTATTCCTATTTTTGCACAGTCCATACATACCAGGCTCTATCTCCTATACATTTCCTGATTAGAATATATATATTATCCCTTTAGAACTGCCACAACCATACCTGGTTGGTTATAAGGTGTACAAATAGTTAATGATCCCCTAAATGGGATTTCCTTCCAAAATAACTTCATAATCATTTTTTTTTTAAATATTTGAAATTTTAAATTTCAAAATGACTTTCTTTTAACCATGACTCATTACCTATTGACTTCTAATAATTTTAAACAACTTCTATGACTATTCTAAATCCTTCAAACCTATCAAATCTCCCTTTGGACTTATTTTGTCCAATTACATTCACCTTTTGGTCCTTTTAGGACATTACACGTATGCCTTTTAGTCCTTTGAGGACATCACAAAATAAACACATTTGATTACATTTTTTGGCCATGAAAATCATTATAACTTCCAATTCTTGTCCATTTGAATTGCCTGGGTATCTACTTGTCCTACTCACTCCTTTGGTCTTCATGGTATGTTTTGGTGTCTTCATAGGATGATCTTGGTGCCCCTACACCATGCTCTCAAGGATCAAATCAATCCAATTCTCTTTGGATTGTGAAGTTTTCTTCCTCTTCCTCTAGTCTTTATCTACCTCTTGATTAGGATCTTCCATAAAAGTGTAACTCTTGTACCTGCAAACAAATATCATGTGCCAAGCACATACTCTTGCATTCTTCAAATTGAAAATGTCTGCAACATCATCATTTGTATGATGAATAATATAGAACTCCTACAAACCTATCATAAAAATGTTAGACACAAAACCAAATAAATCTCTCATATGCACCCAATCAAAAGGTTGGTGCTCCATTCCTTCATCCACTTCTTTCAACACTCCTCTTGTTTGATCCCACATCTCTTGTGAGTTCTTTGTCCTTGTAGTCAACATTGATTCTAAGGTCTCTCCATGACCATATAATTTTGCCTCTCCATGCCCCTGTTCTAGGAATTCTCTCATCACTCCACCCTTCTCTTGCCATTCCTCAGCTATGGCATTCATCTCATCCCATAAATCTATCTCTAATTCAAGTCCTAGTAGACTTGCTACTGCACCATCTTCAACATGATGTTTTACCTCACAATCATCCTCTAGAACCTTTATCATAGTAGGTTCCCTCAGGAACTTCCTCTTCTCAGTCAGCCTCTTAATGGGCCAAACAATCTTTCTTGTTATCTTCATGTGCCAACTTGTGGCATTCTTCACCATCTCTATTTCCAAGAGTCTGAACTCTTCATCCCTTGAGGTCCCTATCATCCTTGAGACTTTCTTCAATTAATCTTCCCTATGCCATCCTTCTTGGCACTCACACATGTCATCTATTACTTGTTTAGCAACCTTATACTCTCTATTTTTATCAGTAGCATATAAGGAACACATGACTATCCCAACTGGGACATCTCCATCCATGAACTCTTCCATTACATCAAAAAGCTCTGTGAACTTCTCTAAACTTGTCATCACAACTTCTTGAGCCCTTTCTTCTCTAGGTCCACACCTCACCTTCTTTTTCTCTATCCTATCATCCTTATATTTTCACATCTGTTTGTGCATCTGTACTTGCATCTCTATTTGGGAACACTCCATATGGTGTTCTACTAATTGTTTAATGTTGTCATTAGCATTCTCACCAATCTTCTCTTCTATCCTTTTGTTTGTTGTCTTCCCTTTACTGCCCAAGAGTCCATTCCACTCTAAAATACCAACACTCCTTGTCAATGTCCATGACACTTCTCCATCTTTCAAGAGTTGCAACACAACTCTCCTTGCTCTATCCAAGAATGTATAAGTGTTCTTTGCTCCATCATGGAGGGTATGCTTCATTATTTTCCATGCTCTACCAAGGATCAAATGACAATCTACTATTGGAATGATATCACACCATAGGCTGTCCTCATATGGCCCAATGCTAAAGTGCACTTGTCCTTGCTCTGTCACCTCAAATTGGTCTTCCACATTAATCCCATGTACCCTATATGGTCTCTCATGTAGTATCCTTGGTATGTTCAACTTTTGAACCAGCTCAAAGGAAACAAAATTTGAAAACACACCATTTGAAACTAT
Organism: Cupressus sempervirens; assembly: GCA_028749045.1. NCBI lineage: Eukaryota > Viridiplantae > Streptophyta > Pinopsida > Cupressales > Cupressaceae > Cupressus > Cupressus sempervirens. Next base: position 446,186,691 of record CM053785.1, on the reverse strand, counting down.
AACTTTATAAACTTTGCTCTTGCACTTACAATGTGTCTTAAATATGCATGACTCCACAATGTACCTTGCATTTGCATTGATGATCACCATTTCTACTATATCCCTCTGATGTCAGGAACAAATTTCTCCATACTTTATCCACAATCTAGGATTCATTCAACTTTGAACCACCACCTTGGAACACTCTTTAAAGGATAATTCAACTGTAAGGGTTCAACAAGGGATTCTAGGTTTTCAAAATCTAAGATTGTCTTCTCCCACTCTTCTGCCAAAGGCATCTTCTAGGCTCTGACAGCACTTGATGCAAAGGTCAGTGGTTAACCAATGATTTGATACATGAAATAGCTAACTATCCCTTTGTCTTGAAACAATACCCTTATATCTTCTTCAAGTGCAACTAAAGCAATGACCCAACTCACTCAGTCTTCTATCAAGGAATAAACATGTAAAAGGTTTAACACACTGATCTCCACACCTTTGAATTCACAAGACTCACTCTACTCCCAAACTTCTTCAAGCATGCATGTTTTCCAAGTTACTCAAAACACCTACAAACCCCATGTGACTCCAACTAACTCCAAACATACAAAAGACTTAACCAAGGGCTAAATAAGACTTTTATGAGTTATATAATGTGTATTAAACCAGATTTATCCATCCACTTGACTAGACCCAACTCCCTATGCCCAATTCCTCCAATGCACCTTAGGAGACATATTTGACAAACTAGCAGCCCTGCAGCAACATAAAAGCCTAAATAACTTGACATTTTCCTACATCACTTGACAAGGTAATAGAATTTATGGAAACCCTTTTTTAAGTACTAAAACATATTCCAACCCTACCCTACACTCCTTTGGTTCAGGTCTGACTGTTCCAACACAGTGACCTTTAAAATGACTTAAAAACCATGAGCTTACAAAGAAACTACACTCTATTTGTATCCTTATCACTCCAAATAATCCATAGAGTCATGAAATGTCAAAAAATGAATAGCTCTACTAGAACTTAGTCTCAAAGGCTATGTAACCCCAAAACTCCCAATTTGAGGCTTCAGACCCTTGTTCCTTAGGACTTCTTCAATGTCTTGTTTCTACACACTTCCTAGCCTGAAATATTGTTGATTCACCATCAATGGCATAACATAAGATGATCCAAACACTTAGACACCCCTCTCATTCAAGCTGAATGTTCACTATTATACTGTACCTGTCAATTCACTGATTTCTCATCACTATTCTGTGAAGAACAATCAACATCTAAACTCCTTTCTCCGTATGAAAGTTAGAAAACTATTATACATGTTAGATTGGCACATCCCATGAAGTTAGGGCCCTTTAGATTTCATGAGATGGTTGCATCTTAAAGGAAAGTAGGACTGTTGTAGAGATACACCAAAAATGAAGTATATGAGTTATACAAAATGTCTAAACTCTCAGTACAGAGTATATCAAATACATTTAGGGTAAGTAAAGAATGAAAATAAACTTCTAATGCATATGTTTCCCTTCCAAAATGAACAATCACATAAATCTATAGAGATATGAGGTTAAACTTTGTAGAAAATTATATACTTTATTCCTATTTTTGCACAGTCCATACATACCAGGCTCTATCTCCTATACATTGCTTGATTATAATATATATATATTATCCCCTTACAATTGTCACAACCATATCTAGTTGGTTATAAGGTGTAAAAATAGTTAATGATCCTGTAAATGGGATTTCCCTCCAAAATACCTTCGTAACCATTTGTTTTTAAATATTTGAAATTTGAAATTTCAAAATGACTTTCTTTGAACCACAACTCATTACCTATTGACTTCTAATGATTTTAAACAACTTCTATGACTATTCTAAATTCTTCAAACCTATATAATCTCCATTTGGACTTATTTTGTCCAATTACATTCACCTTTTGGTCCTTTTAGGACATTACAAGTATGACTTTTAGTCCTTTGAGGACATCACAAAATAAACACATTTGATTACATTGTTTAGCCATGAAAATCATTTAACTTCCAATTCTTGTCCATTTGAATTTCCTGGGTATCTCCTTGTCCTGCTCACTCCTCTAGTCTTCATGGAATGTTTTGGTGTCTTCATAGGATGATCTTGGTGCACCTGCACCAGCTATACCCTATATTATAATCCCAGTTATAAGAGTTTCTATCATTCCTTACCTTTTTTTTCCTATTTGATGACCAAATGGGTTTGGATCTTCACTCAAAAGCTATATGTCCTTACTTTTAACAGTTGTAGCAATATCCTTCAAATCTGTGTGTGCATGGTCTTGGTTCTACATTCATGTGCTTGATGACCTTGTTTGTTGCACTTATGGCAGTGAACCATGCTCTTATGTTTGAAATTTTGATTTGTAGTCTTGCTCATGTACACATTAGTAGTATCTCCTTTCTTTCCACAATTATGACAAATAGGTTTGGAATTCTTACCTTTGTTGTTCCTTTCTTCAACACTTTTTGATGAGTCTCCTTCTTCAGTGCTTGTGTATCCCAGTCTAGATGTGTCATTATTGGATCTAGGGGATCTCAATAATTTCTCAAAGTATCTAATGGATTCATTAGGCTTATTGAAACTTTTAGAAAATTTCTTTTCCCTTTTTAGGTCACTCTACAATTGTTCATTCTACAACTTCAATGTAGTTATCTCAATGTCCTTGACATTCAATTCATAGTTGGCATTCATCATTTGACTTAGAGTATCCAATTGAAGGTTGGAAATCTTGGTTAGTTTGTACTGACTTCTGTTTTAGTCTGTTGGCCAGAACTCTTTTGTCTTCTTCAATCATAGCTTTGTCTTCCATGGCTTTCTTCTTATGTTCATTCACCTCACATAGTAGTATGGCTTGTGATTTTTGCTCTAACTTGAGATTTCTAATTTCCTTAGCTTGGGCTCTACTCTTTTCCATTAGATTTACAATTGCTGCATCAAATTCATTAAAGTCTCCATCTAAAAATAGCTTAGTAGTTTCTATCTCTTTGTATTGTGTATCATTCTCCATAATAGAAATTTCCTTTATTCTCTTTAAGGATGTCCTTAGTTCTTCTCTTTCTTCATTCAGTTGATGTAGAATGAGATGTATTTCAATCTCTTGATTCTCAATAGTCTTTCCCAACTTGTAACCTCCCATTTCAAGATCTTTCCTCAAAGCTTCAAAGATTCTCTTTTAGAGAACAAGGCTTTGATACCAAATTTTGGAATTACAATAGGAAAGGTAAATTTCTGGTGTGGAGGGGGGGGGGGAGGGGCGAATCAACAATTTAAACTTGAACCCATAAAAATTTCACCAGACATCCATCTCATACGTTCAATGTATAAATTGAAATAACATGTAAAGCATGTACATCTAAAATATGTAAGAAAGTAAACATTCACACACATATGAAACCATATATGATTACCCAGAAACCCTCCAAGGGAGAATGCAAATTATGGGTGGGGATGACACCCACAAATCTTCACTACTACAGTAATAAAGTGTATCCAATGAAGGTTACAACATTTTGATCATGAGACATGATCTACCTTGTGAAAGATCTGCCCTGTTAAAGGCTTACAAAGACTATTAGGTATCACCCTATTAAAGGATTTCAACACCCTATTAGAAGTGTGCCTTGCTAAAGGACTTTACCTCACAATTAAGTAAGCAACCTATTAAAGTATTTCAATACATCATGTTAGGACTACTCTGTTAAGAGATTTTGTTTGAAATCACTTGTTAAAATGTCTCAGCATTGATCTTGCAGTTAGCACTTGATTGCTTGATAACAAATCACCTCTAGATTGATGCTTCTTGATCAAATGTCTCTTTGTTGTATGCTATCTTCTTTCCTCTATTCTGCTCTAATTGATTCTACAATTTTGTCTTAGATCATAACTCCTTATCCACCATGAATGCTCTATTTTCACATGCAAACTTCTCTATACTTTGCTTCAACACCTTACATACTCACTAGAGAGTTTAGGGTTTGTCCTCCTTAAAAAGACTTTGATGACTTAGAGTTAGGTGATAGGAAAACATTAGTGAAAATAATAATAAAGAATCAATGATTTATAATAAATTTTGATTGGTCTATACATGTCAATCTGAGAGCGTAATCTTGCAAAAGGTGTTCGAGCAATATGCCATCAAGGGATGATAGTTATGACCTAAGTGATTATGAATGCAGCTAGAACACACAGATTGAATCTATGAAAAAGTAAATAAACCCCAACGATAGGAAAAATAGAAGCAGAGATAAACATTAATCTATAAAAATAATAAAATAATTTTTTTATAAAATAAATAACATTAACATTAATATTTATACAAATATAAATACCAACCCTGAATAAACTTATCTAAAAATCTAAATTAACTAATCTAGAAATCAGACAAAAAAATGAATGTTGAATACACCAGATAGACTAATTAAAAGTAAAAATCTAAAAACACACACTAATGAAATACATCACTTTGTTTCACCATGGAGTGGGCCCTTACTCTTGGCTTGCATAGTGGATAAAGAAAATGTTGTTTCTACACTGTTGCAACCATGCACAAACTGGTATTCTTATTTATTTCAAAATACTGATGTTCAAATCTTCATTCAATAGTTCCTTTTATAGAAATTTGTGTATTCCAATGCTATATTACATTGCTACAGTCATGACCTTTTCTACAATCATTTTAATAAATTGCACCACTCAAGTAATAGGCAACGGTGACAATACAAAAAAAATTAGTTTGTTGCCAAGAATAGAAAACTCATTTTTAGCATTCCTCCAATATCCAATATGGTTTTGAAATAGTTTTGGAGGAATCAAATTATTGCCACATAAAGCTATAAAACTTATTTTATTTTCCTATACTAATAAGCTATTTTATTTATTGGAATGGCAAATGATCTTTGGCTATAGTTTACTTGTTGTCCACATGATATTTGAAATGAATCTCAACTGTAATATTTACTACTTTGGTTCCTTACTCCAATCATATAAATTGTTTACATGTGCAACCATCAGTCTAAATAAAAGAATGGTCCATAATCCCTTTGTTGCTGTCCATAGAGAAGGAAGAAATCTATTATAGGTTTTGAGAAATGGTGACAGTTTCACATGGAGAGAATGTTTCCCCATTATTATTTCATGTAGATGCAATAAGTAATGTAGTAATATGTTTTCATAATGAAAACTATGAAGGTGGAAAATACATTCTCCACCAATCTTTACTATCCTCTCCACGTGTTCCTATAGAGTGAATGATATCTACAGAAAATATATCTTTATGCCAATAAGAAATAACAAGCAATACATTTCAAAGTGGATGGAACTTTGTATTTCTGAAATAGCTACAGGAAGAACCATAGCTTGTTAGATAAATACAATCTCATCTATTTATCCACATATTCTATCTAATAACTATATTAAATATTACTCATAAATATTCTATCATATGCAACATAGAAGGAGAAAATAGAATAGAAGATGGGGATTGAAATGAGTGTGAAGGCTTATACGAAGGTTAAAATATGGTATAATTTGGGACATAAAATGCTCTCATCATTAGGTATGAATCTACTGTTGAGATTCATCCATTTTGCCACTTAATCCCTCCCTTTTTCTAGTTGGCTGTATGTAATTGTATTGGGAATCCAACTTAATATTCGTCCTTATCCCCAAAATATCGTAATTCATCCTTAAGTCAGCTAAAAAATGGTTTATATAGTTGTTTGCTCCATTACAAAAAACTATAACAAAACTATCTTTCTTGGCACCTAAAGTCTCTGATACTCGGCATACACTATCTTCTCAAAACTTGAGTGACTTGGCACTCACTGTAACTTGGCATGCTCTATAATATACATGTTGTGCTTGGCATGCACTACTTTTTCGACATGAACTAAGTAAATAACTTAAGTGTGTTGACACTCACTTGCCAAAACCAATCTGAGATCAACAGATAAGTTATATGACCATTTTGTTTCTCACCAGGTCAAAATGGAGGAAATGTTTTGGCTACTATTAGTTTAATTAGTTTCGAGTTCCAACGAATTAAGAACAAAATTCAAAATTATCACAATTTGTAAGCTAGTGAGCTTGCCTAATACTAATTACATTATGGATCTATTTCAAACATGTCTACTATGCAATCCATTAATTTTGGTTTTGAAGGATATCTATTTTGAACTTTAAATTGGACTTAAATATCTGACTATAAATACCTCAATGTTGTCACAAAATATTATCAAAGAATCTTTCTCGATTTTTCTTATTAATATAAATATGTTTCAAGAGAATGCATAAATATGAATGCCCATTTGTTTTAGCTTGGTATTTTTTAAAAGTGCTATGTAGAACTAGAGACAATGTCTATAGATCAAACATGAACTACTCATACACTTCAAATTTGTATTATGTTTTCTTGATAGTTTTATATGACTTTGTAGAATTAACACAAATTTCTCCCTTTCCTTTATTGATATGTTTTCCTACAATTTCTTTTGTTTTCAAATAATTGTTTTCATTATATTATTTCAATGGTTTGGTGGAGATTTTAGTTTACCTTGCGAGTGCTACAATTTTTTACCTACGTTATAATACTATTAGGTTTTCATTTTCATTTCACACATATTTAACTAATAGCTTTAAAATATCTAGTTTCTCACACCACCTTTTCAATTTATACCTCAACAAATTCAAATTTACACATCATGCTAGAAAATTTGCAATATCTCATACATTATTTCAAGATTAGCTCTCCAGTAAAAAATTTCCACTAATGTATTAAAATTTCTCTCGTCTATTCAACTAAGGTTTTTCATTCAAATCCTTGACTCAATATTGTACATCAAGGCATGGAACCTCTGTCCTTACCTCTCTCTAATTGGGCAAGGACATTTTGTAGTTTTTAAGGTTCGTTATTTATTTTTATTAATTTTTCATTGGCACGAAGGATAATGGAAAATAATTTAGCTTTGTACTTGGAAATTGCATGTTTTCAAAAATCTTCATAGCCTTTTAAAATTATTCAATTTTTGTACATTTCACACACTGGATTAGGTGAGATTGAATGTTCCTAAGTCATATGTGAAACACTTAAGTGCTTTGTTTATGAGTCCACATTTTACTACTAATTTATAGTAACTTTCACATCTTACAAACTTGGTATAAATATCATAGGTCTAGTTAGGTAACATGTGTGCTTAGAGACATTGCAAATTTTATTATGTAATTTTGTAATCTTTGCAATCTTTAAAGTAATTTCTGGGAAACTAATTAGCTAAAATGATAAAATGCATTTTTTTGGAATTGTACAAGAAAAAATTTCTCTAGTTCCTCTAATATAAGGACATGGTCATTCTTATTTGATTACCAATGTATTGTAGTTTAGAGGGTACTTAATCTTTAGTATCGGTAGTAATTCACATGCATTTTTTGTATTGATGGTTCTTTGTACAAGTAGAGATATGCAGAGCATCACTACTACTGTGATGAAATTATGATCTCAAGTAACTAGAGGTTATTTTTTGATACTTTTTAAGCTTTAACTATGCCTCTGTCTTGTCCTTGGCTATGCATTTTACAAATAGAGCACTAGATTCAAAGGATTGGAATATTCCCAAAATAGTATATTTCTCAAACTGTGTATAATGATGTGATTTTATTCTTTTGGGTTGTTATGTAAGTATTACTATAGAATATAATTTAAAGAAAATGGTTGAACATTAAAAGTTATACTGGTTCCCATAAATGAGAGCTTGTTTTGGAACTATTGAGAATGTAGTACAAGAAAATAAAATTTTCCATATATTTTCTTTGACATTGACCTACACATACTATGCTGACAAGAATCAACTTCTTTTAATGACATTTATATTATGTCTAGAGTATGTGCTTTCTTTCAATCCTAAGTTATGTGTTAATTTGATAGAATTTATAGATAGATGGAAAAAATCCCTAATGATGACAAGATCATTCATGATCATAATAATCCTGTATCATTAGTAGTGAAGGCTCTATTTAATGCATATTTAATACTCATTTGTCCAAATCTCGATACCTCAATTTTTTTTATCTTTCCATTAAAGAGTTTCTACTTTCATTTTCACATTTTTTAGTTGGGAAAATAGGCCAACTACAATTAAAAGTGAATACCCATGTATTTAAGCCACCAAATAGTTTGGTGAACTTGTTGTTGGAAATTTACAATTGGAACAATTGTTGTTTTGTCATTGATGTCAAATCTATTGATAAGACATATTGGCACCTAATCTAAATGTCATATATATTTGATTGATGAAGAGGATTTGAGAAATTGCTCATAATAATAGCACCTAGAGGAAAGGTTGAGTTATGAAAATGAAGCTACAATGGACATTTAATTAGATAGACTTTGATAAGACAAAGTGATTATTTATATCAAGAAAGTTAAGCTAAGCTGAGCAATAGAGTAAAAAGTTAAGGAATGCCGAGTGATGCTATTGTCAACCAAGCCATAGTATGTGCTGAGAAAATCTAGTGTTGTCTAAGCATTAGTATCATCTGAGAAAGATAGTAGATGCTGAGCCAAAAGTTTTAGAGCAATTAGGTGTGATTAAGTGATGATTGAGTTCTAGAACTTAGTGATTGCCAGGCAATAGTATTTTGAAAGAATTTGAGGAAATCATAATTCCTAGCTGACTTAGTTGATTTCTTGGGAAATGTAAACCATGTTGAAGATAAGATTGATGAGTTTGATCATTAAATTCAAGTTGAGGATTAGGTAAAGACCTAATAGATGGAATCCAAAGAAGTTTCTAGAGGATGACCAAGAAAGTGGACATATACAATGAATCATGTTGAACCTCATTATAAACCCTAGGATCTATGATGATCATGGAAAATGGAAAAGCAAGAACTAACTATTTAAAGAGGTATAGAGCCAAACTTAAAAAAGTGTGGGAGAGGTGCATATAGAGAAAGGTGGATCAGAGACACACAAGTGTGTGAGAGTGAATGCAAAGCTAAAGGAGATTGTTTGTGCAGATGTTTTTTGATTTTGATAAGTGAATCTAAGTAGATAGCTTAAGTTTTGTTGAAAGGAGAAGATTGATTACTTGAAGGGTTGTGAAGTGAATCAAGAACATAGATGACAATGGAGAGCTTATCAGTAAAGTAGCACATGAACCAAACAATGATTTGAACTTACAAAGTGATTTGTAATCATACAAATCAAAACCTATTATTTTATTTTCTAATCATTGTAAACAATTTGTATTGAAATCCTTTTACAAGAGGTTGATCTAACAATCATTTGAAGGACTTATCAGTCTATGCAAATTCTTTAACAAAGTGACATTCTAGATGGAATGATCAAAGTCCTCTGACAAGGCTACTCCTAACACAGTGATTAAATCCTCCAACTAGGTCACATTTAACAATGTGTATAGTAAACTTTTAATAGGGTTGGCTCCTAACAGAGTTCTTCGAAAGAGTGAAAAAGTGCATGTTGCTAATGGTTTTTCCTAAATTGGGTTTCCATGTAAAACCCTAGTGTCAAACTTGTGTTGAATACTTTATATGTTTTACATTTGACAAAGTTTATATTTAACAAAGTATTTTATTTTTGGGATAGTAATTTTATTAGTACAATGGAGACCGAGCAACATCAGAATAAGTAGAATAGTGAATGTTTTATGTTTAATTTCTCAAATAGTACTTATGGACCTTGAGTAACTGATTCACTCCACCTCCCCCCCTCAATTATTCTAAACATTTCTAACAATTGCTAGTAGATTAATTGTTAATTTTTTAGAGTGCTCAAAATAACCGTCAACTTGGAACACTAAAAATAGAAAAATGATTGGTCCCATAGAGTAGAGAGTACGGTCTAGCTTCTCCATAAAATTGAGTATGATAAAGTTGTGAGTACCTCTTCCTATGAATTTTGTGTCAATTACTCATGCGTTCCTTAGGTATTCTACCTCTTTTACATTCATTCTTAATGAAAAATATTTAAACATTTTGATTAGTCAGTTTAGTCCACTAACTTTAGGGTGTTAGTTGTGTAAGTAGTAATACTATTCTACTACTATAAATCTTAAAGCTAGGTTTGGGTAGCTACAAATAGGTGCAATGTCCATTGCTCCTCATTTTGGAAAATTTCCTTACTTGAAGAAACCAAATTTTGTTTTCAATGGAAGCAAGCTTCGAGAGTAAATGGGTATTTTATATCCATTAACCTTTTCACTCATATATTTTTTCATACTCATAGACTATAAATCCTACAATTGAAATAAGGAAGATTCCAAAACTAAAATGAAGTTCGTAAATAATAGGTTTCTCCTTCATTCTTGATCTCTTGTTGTTTACTATAAAATAATAGCCAATATTTAAGTCTCATTTCACTACATAAAAAATTGTAAAATATCATGATTTTATTCCATGATTAAGCAACAATATGGCTCTTAATTTTTTGATCCTTTTCTCTTTCCTAGAGTTTTGCAAACTAACTAGAAAATTATCTAAATTTAGAAAAAAAAAATTATTTTGAATCTAAAGCTAGCTAGTGAGGAGCTACTTATACTTTATGTTGGCCTTAGAATGGTTTTGAAATTTGAGTGTCAACACACTTAACCACTTCTTACACTGAAGCCAAGTACACTATGTATGTTGTCACAGTGTGTGCTAAGCTAGTATTTCAACAAGTGCTGAGTGACTTCAAGTACCGAGTGATCCGCCTCACAATAGGTGTATCATAGTCATTCTCTAGGCCATGCTTAGAAATAATATATTCAAACAAAGGACTATTTTTCTTGCTATGAGGTGCATTTAATCTTGTCAACCCAGGGACATATACTTGAAATGGTTGGCACAGTATGTGCACTAGGTCTCTTAATGAGTCACTAAGCTTATGCTGCAGGAAAGTAAAATGCAAGGAAAATAACTTACACTAATGCTATAGGAAATTAACACACTTAAATCTATGAATATTGGAAATACAATGAAAGGATAACAAATATTCCAACTCGGATCATCCACTATAACTATTCTCACATATGTTGCAGGAACATTCACAAAGTGCGATGCTATAGGAAGGAACTTACAACTTCTACTTACGAAACTAAGAATTCTTGGAAATAAATCTATTCTATCCTAATCTAATCCACCTTACAAGTGGGCCCCTTGGTCGACTTCACTAAACTACTAACATAAGATAGAAGCCAAAAATTATTTCATTAGATTTCAAAAATTCATTACATAACACAAAACTGTAAAAACACAACTGTAAAAGTTAACAGTTTGTTCTTATAAACTATTTCTTCTAACTAGCTAAAAACTAACACACTTGGGTCGATTCCTATATATATAGGAAATTAACACTTATTCCATAATAGAAAAGTAAATGACCTAGCTTTAAATCTGCAAGAGATAAAATAGGAGGATAACAACTGAAGGCAAGAAGAAGGAATAACAGCTTAAGGCAAGAATAATAAAGTCTGGACATCCACTTGCCAAAGAGTAAATGTAGAGAAGGTAACAAGTCTTCATATCTCCTCCTTACTTACTGCCATGTCTTCTAGAACCATTGCAACTTTCCTCCGCCCTGGCTGCTCCTTAGCGTTCTCTTCTCCTTGAATGCTACTAGCGCTTTAACTTTTGAATTCCTCCAATCATCTTTTAGTCTTCATTAACAAGTTAGTTTCAATACAAAGACATGTTTGCAAATAAACATTTATCAAATTAAATTCAAATATAAGAACACACATTTTGATAACTATATGAAATATTGCATACTATATATAATATTAGCAAAAGATGGCATAGTTTCTACCCATAGGTTTATCATAGGTTCGGTAAACATAAGTCCACAAATGTTTTGACAAAGATAAAATAGAGTATCAATGAAGTATCTTAAATCTATCAGGAAATAAAGAAAAATTTCGGTCTCATCATTTGCCCCCTGCTAAACTAATGCTTGTCCTCAAGCATTGCACTTCCTTGTTAATGACCTAAACTCTCCAATCTCTGTCTTTCATTTTCTGTTGCTCTTGAAAGTGTAGTAAAATCCTCTGGTTCTCTCCCACACTTCCCTTCTATGATCTTCTTGAAGCTTGTTGAATCTATTGGCATTGATGTCATACAAAGGCCACAGGAGCGTTGGAGGCTGCATGGTTAGGGGACACCACAACTCTGGTCTGGCCTGCTTCCCTAACTCTAAATATTTTGGAACCTTGTGAAGTGCTACCTCCAGGTTGATGGGACTGTGTGGTTCTGAATTTTTAAGAGATTTAGGAAATTTGACCCATCTACTCCTAGCACCAGTTATAGCTCTCTGGAAAGCAAAGTAGGGAAAATTTTCATAATCAGCATAAACTTTAGCTCTGGTAGAAAAGATCCTATCCCTTACTTCTGGATTCTTCTTTCCATAGGTTAATGTGAAAAAATATCTAAGAACTTCATCTAGCTTGTTACTCTCTGCTCTTAAAAGCAAAGGTTCTGTCCTTTCCTCATCTCTGTAATTATTTAGTTGCTTGTCATAATTTGCTTCATTGGACATCCAGGACATGAGGGATCTTAAGTGTATATCCCCTATGTAAAGCAAGGGATTCCATTAAGTCTCTGAAGGGATAAAAAAATTATGAAAATATAATTCACAAAGTAAATTCTGCTACCAAGGTGGCAGAGTCTGATATAGTTCATAAAATTCTTGTGCTAATTTGAACTCTGCATGAATATTCTTAAGAGTTAACATTAATTGAAACAAAATAAATAGTTCTTTCAAATAGAGAGCATAAACTCTTGGTGGTGGTCTACAAGCAAGGGCTTGGTCAGCTAACTTGAGGGCATGGTCCATTCATTGTTGTTGGCTTGCTAACTGTTCCTTTAAATCTACAATTTCATCACCTTGAGATACTATAATCTTATTCATCTTTTTCTTCTCTTCTTTCCACAAGGCCTCAACAAATAAATGTTGTCTATACAACTGAAAAAGGATTTTCTGCAGTGTGATAGAACCACTGTCTTCTTCATGATCTCTTTTCCTTTTTCTCTGTTCCTACCATAAATGTTCTACAACACTAGTAATCCATGTTGATCTATGGGTAATTAGGGTAGTGTTTGGATCAACATATTCAGGAACTATTTCATCCCTACAGTTGGAAGTACCTGGAAGGTCTGTTGGGGTATCATCTAAATTTTCTTTGATTTTATCCCTACATTCCTTAGTTGAATTTTTAGGAATACTTGCAATCTCAAGATGGGGAGGAGAGTGATCAAAAACAATTTGCACAAGGGATTCCCTATGGTTGTTTTAGACAAAGTAGAATCTTTAGAAACTTGCCCTCTCATCCTAGGGCTTCTCCTTATGGGGGTTTCTTCTTGTATCACAACCTTTTGCCTACTTTTCCCTTTGGGTGTCTCTACTACAGGAGTGGTTGCTGTAGGACTTTTTTTTGTTCTCTTTTGTCTTAAAATTGTAGGGTTTGGGTCTTCCTTTTCTTGAACAGAGATTTCTTCCTGTATTTTTTGTTTCCTCTTAGCTCTACTAGAAGTAGGTTTTAGGGTTTCTTGCATAGGTGAAGGCACATTTTCTTGAACAGGGATATTTTCTTGCACATTTTCTTGTGTCTTTTCGACTTCAGCCTCTTAGGTATTTTTTTTAGTGGGCTCACTAGTAGGGACATTTTCTTCACTAGGTTGTTCACTAGGGGCAGCTTGGGGTTGTAGAGTTTTGGCTTGCACTCATGTGAGGTACATCCCTAAGTGACCTCTCTATCAATAACTTGATTAAGACATGATGAGTAACAAAACTATATTTTCCTTTTTGAGTATCTTCTACACTAATACAAAGCATATTATACAAGAAATTTGGAATGTTTACTACAAGATTATGCCTTACAAAACTAAGTAATTTGAAATGATGTGCATGCAAATATGAGAATCTTCCTTCACATGTAAAATACTTGATTATGTGCATGTCTAATTCATTATATGATGGCAGAAGTGAAATTCTCTTGCAACCTTGCTTTGTAATGTCCATTTGAGGATCAGGCGGTCTAGTAAATTGGGCTCTTGCTAACCTCACATCATGTGTGCTAGGGTAATGTTCTCTAACTATAGGAAAGCCAGTCACTTTAGTAATGCATTCCTCTGTTGCGATCATTGTTAAACCCCAGAAAAAAGCTTCACCCTCATTGAATGTCCTTGTAAATTTTGCGGTTGCCTCCTCATCAAATGCGATCAAACTTAGAAAATACCCTAGACATTTGCATTAATTAAACCTTCTCACAACTCCTATGTCTGAGAGTAACACAGTGTTTTCCACTGGTTCTCTCCTCTGCAACTGTCCACCCATTCTTAGCACTTCCTTTTGTTTACTCTATTTTCCCTCTTTTGAATTCAAGCTTCAAACTGCTTCATTATTTTACAGACTCAACTCACACTTCTTTGTTTTAACATGCAATTAATGTCATAAAAAATTGTTATGCACAATAATATGACTTTTAATGAAGGAAAATCATGAATATGTGTGAGAATCATCCAAAAATTGGATTTGAATCACATAAAATTTAAACATAAGTCACATCACAGCTTGACATAGAAAATCATTCAAAAAATAGGGCGTATGACACCTCACTTGTGTACTTATGGCAATTAATTTTCATTAATAAAGGGAATGCAAAGATTTGGAAAAATATTTATGGATAAATAGAAATTCCTTTGAATATTAGTGACCTTCCCTACCCCCTGCTGAATTTGGACAAGTGTGCACACTTGTTAGACCTAGTATAGGTAAGGAACTGGCATAATGCTGCCATCATATAAATTATGTGGTATTAAATATAATTAACAAATTCTATGGACTATAAGTGAATGATAGTTTGAAAATGTTATACTTGTCATTCTAATTATTGCATGTACTAAAAAAGAAGGTGGTGGAAGTGATATCATCACTAGCAACATTCGTCAGCATCTTGCGAGGTTTATTGAAAACATGGAAAAATTGATGACGTGGAAAGTGGATGGATGGAAGATAAAGAAATGGGGTGAAGTGGATGGGTGGAAGATAGAGAGATGAGATGGAAAAAAAAAGTGAATAGAAAAGTGAACTTTATGTGAACATAAAGTCTTTATTATGAGCATGCATAAAGAAACTAATGTTGAAGAGTGGCAGTCGGAAGGTTGACACCTTTGGCTATAGGAAGAGTTGCTTGATTTGTATTTGAATCCGACTACTAAAACTATTGTAGGAAGTCTTCTTTTGTTTGGGGCCGTTTGTATAATTTCAATCTGTGACCATTGACTAATAGTTTGAAGGGTATTGGACCAATGGTAGTTAGTTGAATAGTTCCATTATCAAAGACATGACTAATTTCATATGGTCCCACCATCTTGTTTGCAACTTTCCTGACATATCCTTAAATCTAGAATCATATCATAGTGCCCAGTCACCAACTTGAAATTTTTTATAGATAATATGAGAATCATGCCATTTTTTCCTTTGTTTTTGTATTAGTTTAGTATGTTCCAAAGCAACTTTGTGCATCTCATCCAAAGAGTTAAGATGCAAGAGACATTCCCTTTGTGCTACAGGAAGTTCAATATCTAGCGCTAATGCTATCCTTAGAGTTTTATGTTCAAATTCAATTGGAAGCATTGCTACCTTACCATATAAGAGCTCAAATGGTGTGAATCCTATAGTAGTCTTTTAGGTTGTTCTGTAAGCCCAAATAACTTCTTGTAATCTGCTGGTCCAATCTCTATGGTGCAAATGAACTATTTTTGTTAAGATGTTCTCTAGCTCATGGTTTGTGACCTTAGCTTGTCGATTAGCTTGAGGGTGATAAGGATTGGATTTCTGGTGCTTGATGTTATACTTTTTCATCAACTCTAAGATCAAATTACAGGTGAATTGTGTAACCTTGGTTTGTGACTAGCTCTTTGGGTACACCATAGCGAGTAAAAATTTCTTCATATAGAAATTCAAAAACTTTTTCATCATGAGCATGCTTTATAGCCTTAACTTCAACCCATTTTGTTAGGTAATCAGTGCACACAAGAATATAGGATTTCCCATTAGATGGAGGATCAATTGGACCAATAAAGTCCATTCCCCATTTTTCAAATGGTGCTAATGCCATTTGAGGATTAAGAGGCATTTCATCTGTTATTGTTGGCCAACCCATCCTTTGACACTTGTCACACTTCCTTGTATATTTGACTACATCCTTGTGAAGTGTAGGCTAATAATAACCAGTTGTCAAGATTTTTAAAGCTATTATTTTTGCTACAAAGTGTCCTTCGCATGGTTCATTATGACATGCATGTAGAATGTCATATGTTTTATCTTCTCTCACACATCTTCTCATAACTTGATTAGGTCCAGTGTAAAACAAGAGATTATCTATCTAGGAGAAATGAAAACTTTTCTCTACAAGTAGCTTCTTTTCCTTGTATGAAAAATGTGCTGGTATTTTATTAGCTACAATGTAGTTACCAATGTCTGCATACCATGGAGTTTGAACAGCAATATGAAACAAATGCTCATCCAGAAATGCATCATCTACCAAAGTAGTGTCAATATCATCATGGTGGATTCTTGATAAATAATCAGCTACAACATTGGCTTTTCCAGGCTTATCAACAATAGTTATATCAAATTCTTGCAACACTAGTAACCATTTTGCTAACCTACCTGTTATAGTAGGTTTGTTCATGAGATATTTAATTGCTGCATGATTAGTATGAACAAATATGGAATAGCTAGTTATGTAATGCCAAAATTTGTTCAAGGCATAAACTACTGCTAACAATTCTTTTTTAGTCATGTTTAGTTTAGCTCTGGTTCATGAAGGCTCTTATTGATATAATAGATTGCATTTTCAAGATTTTGGGATTGTTGTGCTAGCACTACACCTATGGCATAATTAGAGGCATTTTTATGTATATGAAAAGGTAAATTCCAATTAGGGCCTTGTAAGAATGGGGCTATAGTCAGAAGTTTCTTAAGTTGTAGGAAGGCTTCATCACATTCAGATGTCCAACTAAATTCAGCCTCTTTTGTGAGTAAGTTATACAAGGGACTAGCTATTTTGCTGAAATCTTTTATGAAACATCTATAATATCCAGCATGACCTATAAAATATTTTACATCTTTTGACTTTGTAGGTATGGACAATGTTTGAATTACCTCTATCTTAGCTGGATCCACTTGTATTCCTACAACAAATATGAAATGACCAAGTACTACACCTTCCTACATGAGCATGAAACACTTTTCACTGTTAAGTGCCAAATTATGTTCTTGGAATCTTACCAAAACCTTTTCAAGATTCACCATTACTTCTTCAAAAGTGACTCCAAATGTTTTGAAGTCATCCATGTAAATTTCCATACAATCATGTGATATATCAGCAAAGATGCTAATAACAACTCTTTGAAATGTTGCAGAAGCATTACATAGACCAAATGGTAAAACAAAGTACGCAAAAGTACCCCATGGACATGTAAATGTGGTTTTGTCTTGATCTTTAGGAGCACTATTGATTTGATTATAACCACTATACCCATCTAGAAAAGAGAAATACTTCTTTCCAGCTAGTGTGTCCAAAACTTGATCTATGAATAGTAAAGGAAAGTGATCCTTTTTGGTAGCTTTGTTCAACGCTTTGTAATCTACACAAATTCTCCATTTTCCTCCCTATTTAGGCACTATGACCAAGTGTTGCACCCATCTACTATCATATATAGGATAAATAAAATCAACATCAAGCAATTTTTGCAATTTAGTTTTAACTATCTCTCTAAGACTTGGATTTATCCTTCTCTGGGGTTGATGGAGTGGTAGACAACCTTCATTGATGTATATCCTATGAGTGTACAATGTAGGACTCAAAACTTTCATATCATTATAGTCCCATGCAAAGGCCTTTTCATGCCTTTGAAGCAATTCTTTTAACTGTTCCATCTGTGTGGGTGTGAATTTAGGATTAACATGGAGATTATGAACTTTAGTCAGTTCAACACTAGTGGTGGACTCTATCATAGCTGCTTCAGAGATTGGACTTGCTTCTAATTCACAAGGTAAGAGTGGATAAAGAATTTTAGGTTCTTTGAGAAAAGTACAATTCTTATCACATTCCTCATATGTAATTAATTCCAACACAAAACTTTCAGATACATCTTTTTCTACCACACAATTGTTAGTGAGGATACTTTGTAGTACTAAATCTTCCTCTTACAATTTTAGAAAAAAATGTCTATGCAACATCATGAGTTGTACTATAGAGTTTAACTCTTCTTCTTCATCCCCTAAATCTAGCCAAACAGATGTACTTAAATCTGGTAATGGTTGGGCTGGAGGATATAAATCAAATTTATTTGTTGCTTGGCCATTTGATATGGTCATATTCCCTGATTTACAGCTTATATTTGCATCAACTATGGCTAACCATGGTCTACCTAGGATGATAGGGTAACCAAATAGATTAATTTTGGGAGATAGAATCATGAAGTCTGCAGGATATTCTAGAGAATCTAAAGTTACAACTATGTTTTCTATCATCCCATCAGGATTAATAGTAGAACTATCTACAAGTTGTAGAATTGTTGGTGTAGCCCTTAGTCCTTTTATCTTCAACTTCTTCATACTATCCTTGGTCATAACATTTATAGAAGCTCCAAGATCTATTAAAGCATTTTTAACAAACTGACCATTTATACTGACATTCACTACTAGACTTCCTAGATTAGAATATTTTGATGTTATCAATTTCCCTAGCATGATGTCAGCCAATTGTCCCACAACATGGACTATGGTGGGGTCCTTTTTCTTCCTTCCAGGTTTCTTCAAGTAGGCTTCCCTAATAGGTTTTCCATAAACTAGAACATCTTTAATGGCTTGAAATAGAGGTATTTGGACATGCATGTTTTTCAACTAATCAACAATATTAAAAGGTTGTTCCTCTATATGTTCAGGTTTCTTTTATATCAAATTTTCTAGAAAAGGAGGTTCTACTACTAGTTGAGGTAGGGTTTACATAGTAACATTGGTTGAGTCAATAGTTTCAGTAACTAAGGGTTCTGATGCTGCAAAAGAGTCTAGTATTTTAGTTATAAGAGGTGGTTTAGGTACTGGTAAAGTTGTACCAGATCTCAGATTTACATTAGCAACATTTAGGGTGTAAGCAAGATATTGCTGAGCATCAACACTATACATGGGCTGCTGTGGTTGCTGGTTCTTTGAGTTTGGTTGAGGTTGTTTAGGTAACTATGTTTTCTTTTGAGGTCTAGGATTTGCAGGGGGTGGCATTAGAGCAGTTTGCTAAACTGGAGGTGGTAATTGTGGAGCACCAATATTTTGGTTAGGCCATTGTTGAGATCCCCTCCATTGGTTTGTAGACTACTAATTCCCTTGGGGTGGTTGCCATTGGTTCTACTATTTTTTCCAGTGGTTCTATTAGTTCTACCATCGGTTCCTCTGTTGGTTTGGCCAAGGTGGTTAGGATTTCTAAGGCCATTGGGATTGTTGCTAGTTGTTTTGCCCAACATTGTTCTAATTGGGTTGATTTTGTGGAGGACCTTGGGGATTATGGTTTTTCCATTGATTACCATATGAATTTGAATTTTGTAAGGGGTCTTGAGGCATACCTTAACATTGGGCCCATGGTCAGCATTGAGAAACAAAGAATACTTGCTCATCATCTCTATCTATCTTAATGTACTTAGCTGGAAGATACTAGTTCTCCATGCTTGCAACCAGTTTACATTAGCAATCCTTCTTCTACTTCTGGCAATGAGGGTAGTATTTAGCTAGTTGTAACTTAGCTTTGGCTTGCTTCTTCTTTGTATTCATTGTATCCAGATGTATAGTGACATCATTGATGATGTCTTGTTTGATATCTAACAATAGGTTAGATATCTCAAGCTTTGAAATGCCTTGACTAATTCCTTTAGTGACTGTGGAACGAAGTCCTCAGCGTTTCTTCATGGTTGACCTTGAATAGTTCTAACAAATATTCTTGAGATCATCCCAAGAAGCATGGTATAAATCACCACTGACGATTAGGTCATATGCTTCTAGATAGTCATCATTCACACCTCTCAGAAAAACTAGCTTTTGTGAATCTTCAAACAACGTGTGCTGAGGGTTCTTCTGTAGTGTATATGAGAAATGTGAAACATAGTCTTCCAATGTTTCTTCCTCCTTCTGTGATATCTGGAAGATATCATAACAGAGCTTGCATCTCATCCCAACTTCCTACTGTATTGGCTTCTAAGCCCATGAACCATCATAGAGCTGATTCTTTCAATGTTGTTGGAAATAGTTTAAGCTTATGGGCATCAGTGTTATAGTCAAAACTATGACAAAGTATATCAAAGTCAAACAAGAAAGTATCAGGGTCTTCAGTTGCGAGGTCATAGAACTTTGGAAGAGTAGTGGGAGGTATGTTCTTAAGATTAGCATTGGTTACAAGACTTGGAAGAGGAAATGGAAAAGTAGGTTGTGCCATGACTGGAAGTACTAGATTATGAGGTTTCTACTGAAAAGGGACATTGGGTACTAGGTGATTAAAAACTAGTGGATTTAGAGTAGTGTTATCAAGAAAATTAGCCAATACTTTAGTGAAAGGTTGAAGACCGCTTATATCTATTGGTTCAGCTCTTGATGATGATGTTGTGGGAAAAACAGGGCTTGCATCTTCAAAATGTAACTCAACTTCTTCTTCTTCAATTTCTTTGTTCAAATTAACAAACTCCCGTAAAAGAAATTTTCCATATTCATCTCATCATCTTCCTCTTCGATGCATGCAATTAAACTTTTCACACTGGTGAAAGAAACTTCAAACTAGAGATTTCTAAAAAAAAACTTTATCTAAGAACTATGACTCAAAAATGCTCCTAGCTTGACACCATCTCTGAAAACAGTGCCAAAAATGTTCTGCCTCACAATAGGTGTATCATAGTCATGCTCTAGGCCATGCTTAGGAATAATATATTCAAACTAAGGACTATTTTTCTTGCTATGAGGTGCATTTAATCTTGTCAACCGAGGGATGTATACTTGAAATGTTTGGCATAGTATGTGCACTAGGTCTCTTAATGAGTCACTAAGCTTATGTTGCAGGAAAGTGAAATGCAAGGAAAATAACTTACACTATTGCTATAGGAAATTAACACACTTAACTCTATGAATACTAGAAATGCAATGAAAGGATAACAAATATTCCAACTCAGATCATCCACTATAATTGTTCTCACATATGCTGCAGGAACATTCACAAAGTGCGATGCTACATGAAGGAACTTACAACTTCTGGGTTACCAAATTTGGTGTTATGCAAGTTGATGCATGTCTTTACTTTATTTTTATTTGATATGTTTACATGCATGTAGTTTACTTTTAAAATTTTTTTTAAAAAAGGAATTGTTGAAAAGGTTAAAAGTGTGGTACTTGTGATTTACACCCCCTCTCCTCTCAGAAGTATTCTCTCATTTTGAACATTCCAAAAATTGGTATCAGAGAAAGGTTATCACAAGGAGAAGCCTAACATCTTAGAGAAAAGGTTTAAAGATGGAAGTATTCAAACTTGGGAAGATCATAGACAATCAAGTGATTGATGTGCACCTCGCTCTACACAAATTGGAAGAAACTAGAGAAGAATTGAGAAAGTCCTTGAAAATAAGGAAGGATATAGCCATAGCTGAAAATGACATACACTAGAAGGAGATTGATACCACACAAGTATTTTCTAATGTCTACTCCAAGGAATTTGATGCAACAATAGCAGAATTGATGGAGAAAAACATAGCACGAGCTGAAGAAATCAGATTACTCAAGCTTGAACAAGAGTCACAAGCCATAATGCTTTGTGAAGTGACTGAACAAAAGAAGAGAGCCCTTGAAGACAAGGTAATGATAGAAGATGACAAGATAAATCTTACAAATAGACTAGAGGTAAGGACAATTGAGTTAAAAAAAATCTCAAACATGCAGTTGGACACCTTAAGCCAGATGATGAATGCTCATCATGAGCTAAATATGAAAGACATTGAGATTAGTACATTGAAGATACAAAATGATCAACTAAAAAATGAATTGAAAAGAGAGAAGAAGATAGCAAAAAGCTTCAAAAAACCCAATGATGCTATCAAGTACTTTGAGTAACTACTAAAATCACCAAAGGCTAGTAATGATACTTCAAGACTTGGTTACACCAACACTAAGCAAGGAGAATCATCCAAGACTGTAGAAGAAAGGAGTAACAAAGGTAAGAACACTAAACCTACTTGTCATTTCTATGGTAAAAAGGGGTATACCTCTAATGTGTTCAGGAGCAAGAACAATCATTAGCATGATAAGCCTAAAAATGCAAGCTTTTGCCACAAGTGTGAAAAGCAAGGACATCAAGCATATGAATGTAGAACCAAGACCATAAAGACATTGAAATTTGAAGGTCACTGTTACAACTACAAAAAATATGGACATAGAGCATTTGAATGCAAATCAAAGCCTATGTGGAAACCAAATCAGCCAACAAAAGGAAAAAATCATGGTCATCACTACAACTGGGATTACAACACTAGGTATAGCTGTCATTAATGTCAGGAGTATGGCCACATTCTTGAAAATAGCATAAGGACACATTTTAGAGGGAATTATAGCAGATGGTTAAGTCAAACTACATGTTTTAGTTGCTTGAAGACTAGTCATATCAGCAGGAATTGCCCAACAAAGTCAAAAGCACCCAAGTCAGAAGTCAACAAGGAAAAGAGAAGGTTGATGTGTTAGATTAGGTGAAAAACTAATCTCCCAAGAACACCTGCATGCATAACCCTGTCACATGGATGAAGCAAAGAACAAAAGAAAGGAAAAATCAAGGAGGCCAAAAAGCCAAATCCATCTTATGGACATGCAAAGAGCAATATCTCATATAATCCAATAAGGGAATGAATAAAATACAAAGAGGTGAATCCTTATAAAGGAATCACGAAACTCGAAAAGGGAAACTAAAGCCTAAAAAAGCTAGGGTTGCACAATATAATTAATAAAATATTAATTATATGCACCTACAAGATAGCTTAAGAAAACTAGAGTAATAGGCAACTTAATTAATTAAATTAAAGTGATTTAATTAATAATTTAGAACAAATAATTACTCTAACACCCCCCCTTAAGCGAAGCTTGGGAGGAAGCTAACCTAGCATAGCTATGAAAGAGAATTGGGTCTCGGCAACAAGGCCAGATCAGGTACCCAATCACAACAAAATCTTTATAAAGAGGAGAAATAGAGAAAACCACATGGGAAAAACCCTACTCCAAAAAGAGATAGCAAAGAATGTTCCAGAAGAAGGAACAAAGAGTTCAGAAGAGAATCATTGAAGCATGAAGAACCACAAAACTCTGTCAAAATGCTGATCTGTAGAACCTCCATGGAAATAGAAGGCACGAACCATCAACCAAAGGAACCTCCATGGAAATAGAAGGCACGAACCATCAACCAAAGAAGCATAGAACAACAATATAACCTCCCCTTAAGGTAGGTGAGGTGACAGGCAGTTGAAAAGATGGGCCAAGAATCTCCTACAACACAGGAGCCAAACACATCGAGAGTGAGGTACAAAACACCAATAAAGGCACGTGCCATCGACACTGCATGAGGAATTAGAGAAAGAGGGCCTATAAGTGGCAAACAACTATCCTGAAACGCAAGAGTGGCACTTTATCTCAGTGCGTTGCATAAAGATTCTTACAATGAATATCAACAATGATCATAAAAAACATAAGGTTGAAACAACAGAAGGTAAAGCCCAAAATGAAGCAACTGAAGCAACAAAATCGATCTGCGGACCTGAAACAATTAGGATATCCACCAGAATGCTAAAACACAAAAGACTGAATAGGATGTGCCTGGAATAGAATTTGGAACAACAAATAGCATCACTAGAAAGAGCACAGAAAGAGCTTTCCAGCAATATAAAGAAGTCCAAAATCTGAAATCGGATGCTCAAGATACGCCTCCCAGAGTGTAAAATAGAACATCTAGCTTTGACTACCAAAAAAGTCAACCAAACTGCATCAAAACTCAAAAACACCTATACCAACATCTCCATCTTGGAACCAGCTTTTCGGCACATTTTTCAGATAAAAAAAATACGTCCGTATGCTCAAGTTACGGAGAAAAAACCTCCAGGGCCTTTGAAAATGCAAAAAATTATTTTTTTTAATAAAAAAAATAATAAAAAAAAAAAAATCTTTAAAAAAAAAAAACACCACCACCGACGGAGCGGCGAGAGGGTATAGGGCTGCCGCAGGGTGGAGCAGCAGCGGTGGCCGCTGGCGGAGCTGCTGGCGGACCGCTAGCGATGGCCGTCAGCGGTAACCGCTAGCAGTGGTCGTCAGCAGTAACCACTTTCGGTGGCTGTCAGTGGTGGCCGCAGCGGTGACTGCTAGCGGCTGCGCTACGGTTAATTAATCATCGGTGGCTAAAATAGCCGAAAAAAGATTTTTTTTTATTTTTTTATTTTTTGATGCCTCGTACTACGTGCAGGGGGCCGTACGGCCCCGTCGGACAAAAAAATTTGCCTCCCAGACCAACGGTGTCCAAAATGGACAAATTTTATATAGATTTTGACTGCAAACGGCCTTCTAGATCCAATGGAAGCATCCATTTGAGCCCAAAGTGCCCCAAATTTTTTTTTTGTCGGTACGACCTCCCACTGCTCCGAAAAATATAGCTTCTGAAACGCTTCAACAAACCACGAACAGGGAGCAGCAAGCTAGCTTTGATACCATGTTAGATTAGGTGAAAAACTAATCTCCCAAGAACACCTGCATGCATAACCTTGTCACATGGATGAAGCAAAGAACAGAAGCAAGGAAAAATTAAGGAGGCCAAAAAGCCAGATCCATCTTATGGACATACAAAGAGCAATATCTCATATAATCCAATAAGTGAATGAATAAAATACAAAGAGGTGAATCCTCATAAAGGAATCACGAAATCCGAAAAGGGAAACTAAAGCCTAAAAAAGCTAGGGTTGCACAATATAATTAATAAAATATTAATTATATGCACCTACAAGATAGCTTAAGAAAACTAGAGTAATAGGCAACTTAATTAATTAAATCAAAGTGATTTAATTAATAAGTTAGAACAAATAATTACTCTAACATGATGTTGAACAAATAAGAGGGCAAATGAACAAGACTTGGAAGAAGAAAGATGAGTGCAACACATCAAATGGAGAGATCGCTTCACCCAAGAGGTCAAGTAATCACACTTCATCCACCTAAGCAAAAGAAAGATGTATGGGACTGGTATGTAAAGCTGTATCCTACAGTAGTCCCAAAGAACAAAGGAGTACTACAAAGAAGAAATTAGCATGAGAAAAGATGCCAAGTCAAAATTTTTGAAGAAGCTGCCGAGTTACCCTTGGATGCCAAGCAAAGCTCCATTACATGTCGAGTTGATGGTTGATGCCAAGTTGAGATATGTCAGTGGAAGCCAAGTGAAGTAGAAAACTAGTGGAAGCTGAGTAAACAAAATATAATGGGAGCCAAGTCATGTTGAATCCTTCAAGTTCCGAGTTTACAATTGTATGCACGAAGCATTTAATGCTAGGTTTTGACGGGTATAAGGCCAAATTTTGATCATTTTCATGCCATTCAAATGCAAAGAAAAGATGAGAAAAGAGCAGGAGTGATCATACAATAACTTTGAAGCCATTTACATTGATCTCAACAGCGATTCAACATACATTTCAATGATCTAAGGTATTTATCAAGTGTCGAGCTACGCAGAGTTAAATTTTTTTAATACATTTATACCCTAGTTTGGTTATAATGGCTTCTAGTTCAAGAAACCCCAAAGGAAAGGAAGGTCATGAGGTTCGGTTAGTTAGTAATGAGGTTAAAAAACTTGAGTTTAGGCCAATCCCAAAAGTTGCTTACAAAAATGACCCAACTGGCACATTGTCTATCATTCCACCTAAAGTTGTTATGGTGCAAGACATGACAAAGTGTTATAACTGCAAGATAAATGCAGTAGGTGATCTAGAGATATTCCAAGCCTATGATAAACTGTGTGAAAACAAAATTTTGGAGGAAAAATTCTAGATTGTTGAGAGAAAGGGTTTGACCAATGCCCTAGTTTACCCTACTGGTTTCAAAATAGAATGTATATAGATTGTCTTGAGTAGAATTCACAATGAATGTTTTTGGTTGGAAATTAGACCAGCAAAGATTAAAAAAAGGAGAGTACATAGGGTTACTAGTTTCCCAACCCTAGTTCGGCCTAAGACCCTATGCAGTGGTTCCAAAGAAATCATTGAAAGAAATACAGGAGCCAAATAGAATAAGAGGGGTATGACTACTGACATTATAATTGATCCTCTTCTAGATTTTGCTGTGAGAGTAATATCCCACAAATTCTATCAACCCAACAGATTGAATAGTGTTCCATGTAAAGCTATAGATGTAGCCTATAAACTAGTAAAGAAAGATCACGCATATGATTTGTCAGAACTAATGTTGCAGTAAATAAATGAAAACCTAGGAGCAATAAGGAGATCAAAAGGTGCTCAATGCAAATTTGGTTAAGTTCTTATTTGTATATTCTTTTATATCATGGAAGAGTTTCCGTCTATTGGAAAGGTGAATTGGAACCCAAATAAAACTGCAATCACACAAATCAATGAGTTCATTGATCAGATGGGTGACAATTTTGGGGCCTAAATGACAAGCTACTTTGAGGATTTTAAGAAATCCATGAAGCAAAGGGTTAGAATACCAGTTTCACTAGTGGAAAAACACATCAATGATATATGCTTTTTGGTTGACATTGATTATACCTACATCTAGGAAACAATACCAAGAGTAAGATGGCTAAGGCCATTGGGATATGAGCTTGATATAGATGAAGCCTCAGTAGTAATCACAACATTGCTTGTAGAAGAAATAGATAAGGCAACTCCTCACTTTGGCACATATGATGTTGTCAAATCAAAAGTTGAAACTGAATTAAAGACAACTTTTGTTATCAAGAAGAAAGATA
Source organism: Cupressus sempervirens (assembly GCA_028749045.1). Lineage (NCBI taxonomy): Eukaryota > Viridiplantae > Streptophyta > Pinopsida > Cupressales > Cupressaceae > Cupressus > Cupressus sempervirens. Next base: position 446,159,650 of record CM053785.1, on the reverse strand, counting down.
AATTAGTAAAGAAGATAAAGAAGAAACTTGGGGCAAATATTGAAGGAAAAGTAGGTGGTGAAGAAGAAGAAGAGCAAGGGCAAGACCCTATAGAGCTGACACAAGGCTTAGGAGAAGACAAGGAGGAAGTTGTCGAGGAAGAAGAAGCCAAGGAAGCAACTACTCAAGTTGAGCAAAAGAAGAGAAAGGTTAAAACTTAGCCTGTAGCTTAGCCAAAGGCCAAGAAGGCAACAAAGCCCACTCGAACAAAACCAAAGAAACCTATAACAAGGGCTACTACAAGGGCAACAACACAAAAAGCCAAAGAGGAAACAAAAGAGAAAAAGAAGGCCAGTGAACAGACTGCTAAAGAGCCAAAGAAAAGAAGAAAGTATGTGGCACAGCCAGATACTGATGATGAAGAAATAACAAAATCAGAGGACTACAACCAATTGAGAGTGGTAAGTCATCCTCCAAAGTCTGCAATTGATAAACTTTGAGAAAAGATTAGGAATGCATATTTAAATGATTTAAAGACTCTAGACTTTAATAAGCTCAGTAGAGAAGAGAAAAATAAAGTAGAGAAATTTGTGTATGCCATGATGGCAGAATTCAAAAACAAACCTCTAGAACTTGACAATACCATGCCCCAGGAACTATATGAGATAGTTGAGAATAAATGATACTATTGTCTAAAAATGGAAAGGGAGATCAAAGAATCTACCCTAGCTCAAGTAAAGCCTGACATGACAAAAGGACAAATAACAAAGGCTAATAAGAAACATGGTGTCAAATTTGCACCTAAGTATAGAGCCTTCAACATCCTACAAAATAAGATTGAGGATGTGGTAAAATAAATCCACACAATTGTGGAAAACAATTTATAAAATAACTAATGATAAGGAAGAGGAAGCAAATAAGGCCAAGGCCACTACCAAGGAAAAGGAAATAGAAGCAAAGAAAGGAGAAGAAGAGAAACAAGAGGAAGAAAAGGAAGCAACAACAAGAGTTGAAGAAGAAAAGAAGAAAGAGGAGGAAGATAAGAAAGAAAAAGGTGAGGAGGAAGGAACACAAAAAGAAGATATGGAAACAACTTAACAACAACAAGAAGAGGAATAGAGTGTGCAAGACACACAAATTCCACCTCCTAGCCCTCCTCATATAACAATCACACCTATAGATACAATAACTATTAAGGATGTTCCTAACAATTCAGCTCAGAACATCAATCCCCTAATTGTAGAGAATCTCTCCAAGGTCCTTCACCAATCCACTTTACAAGCATAGTTATGCACAAGCCCTATATTGATGAGTGTAGATGAACTAGAGAAGGTAGTAGCAGAACCACAAAGAGAAAGGTGAAACCAAATGAACCACCTTTCACCTATACAACTAGTAGCACTAAAATTTTGATGCTTCCACCACCTCCAGCAGTAGGTGATATATTACAGAAGCCAAGTGCAGAGGAAGGAAAATTTGATGAGAAGGAGGATACATCAAAGAAAAAGGAGTAGGCCACCATACAAAAATTGGTAGAACTACCAAAGATAGGCACTGCTACAAAGACCCTTCAAAAGCTGAGCACTAAAGCCATACCATTGCAAATCTCAACTCCAAGTTCAAGCTCAACTAGAGTAGCTAGGGTACTTCACTATGGAGACCCCAAATTAGATGAAGACATAATAATACCTTCCTATGACTCCAAGACCATCACCATGGCTCAGATCATTGAAATGCAAGATGCTTTAGATAAAAGGAAGAGGTAGGAGATACTCAAAAAAGAGTATAAACACAAGCAAGCATTGAATGAAATTAAGGACATCTTTATGGATGCATTCAACTTGCAATCACCAAATGAAGCAAAGCCCATAATAGAACAACTATCTGATATAGTTGACCAGGTGACTAGTGAAGACCAAGACGCCAATGTTAAACTTATGGAATGCTCTAAGAGAAAATTTTAGGGGAAAGTAAATGAGAAGATATCAAGTGGTATAGCACTTGAACAAGTAGAGTTGGCCAAGAAAATTGACAAGGTCAAAGCTGTACTTGAGAACATTTTCTCATTATACAAGAAGTTGTGTGATTTTTCCAACTTCACACAAGAAACAAATCAAAGAATATAAAGCTTGGAAAGAAATTTGAATATTTCTAGCATGTAACTACCAAAAGATCCAGCTCAAAGTGAGAAGCATTTGCACAATCACTTCACACTCAAAGGGAGCTAGCTGTACTCATAGCAGAGGAAGCCAATATAAAGGCTAAATTAATGCAGATTCAATCCTCTATCACCCCACATTTGGAGGTCCTCCACAAGGAGCAAGTATATGCATAGACAGTTTTAAAGAAAGATCCAAATCTTTCTACATTGGATGGATTTGTACATCTTGCTACAAAGACTGCCATCTAGCACAAGTCACTTGACTTTGCTTTAGAGAATTGGGATGCAACTTTGAAAAAAATAATAGAGGTAAACAACACATTTTTGGTGAAATATGGTATTACTCCGTATAACTCTTTGACATTAGTGTCAAAAAGGGGGAGATATATGTTTTAGGGGAGATATAAGGGAGATATAATATTTTGATGAAGATATAACTAAGGGGGAGAATACTATAAATTTTGATTACATTCTTTCATTCATTTTGAGAATAAAAAGGAAAGTTTGTAGATAGCCAAAAGGGGGAGATAAGTATATGGAAGATATCTCTATTCCATATAAGATCTAATACAAAATGTAGGAATTCCATAGCTCTGATAGATTAGATATAGAACATAGGTACATAATACAGGAACAGGGAAAAAGACAAAGAGTATTAGATACATCAGCATAGAATTTTGGTTTCAATAATGTCAAGGCACAATCAACTTGGGGGGAGTAACAAGGTATTTTAATTTTTTTTTGAAATTTTGCATATATGCTGAGCATAATGAAAAATGTACTCATAAGGTCAGTTCAATAATGCATAGTTAAGTGTTTTTGACACTCATGTCAAAGGGGGAGATTGTTGGTCTTAGAATGGTTTTGAAATTTGAGTTTCAACACACTTAACCACTTCTTACATTAAAGCCAAGTACACTAAGTATGCCAAGTCACAGTGTGTGTGGAGCCAGTATTTCAACACATGTCGAGTGACTTCAAGTGCCAAGTAAGCAATAGATACCGAGTGATATATAGGTGCCGAATCACATTTGATGCCGAGAAATTTAGAGTGCTTCTTATGCCGAGTGATCCAGAACTATACATGTGTCGAGCAAGATAGAATGTAATAGGTGTCGAGCAATCCAGGATCAAACATGTGACGAGCACCAGTAGTCTAGTATGTGTCGAGTAACACAGAATCAACATATGAGTTTGTACCCTCAAAAAGTTAGATGTAAACCATTTTTGGAGCCGACATAGAAGGATTTTGAAGGTGAACAAGGATAAGATCAAATCTTTTTCATTTCTTATGTGATCAACATGCAACTAATCAAAAAAATGGAAGAGGCATGCAACCAATGAGAAATGCAAGGAATGAGTGGGAACTTAAGATTCAATATGGATCGTAGATCCATACCTAACCTTAAGTCTTCACAATCTTTAAAAGGAGGATGAAAACCCCATTGTAAGCATGGAAGAGAATAGTGTATGGGTAAACTATAGCAAAATTTAGTGTGAAGTATGAAAGACTTAGAGGAATAGAGCAGTAATTACATATCCAATTGATCAGAACAAAGGAAGGGACACGATCACATATTAGATCTCAAAGGATCAAGATTAGAATGAGTAGATCAAGGCCTTAAATCAGAAATTGGAGGTTGTGAACAATCAGGTCAAAGGTTTCTAATACTCTCTAACCATCATATTAGATAGTGAAAATCTTATGTTGATAGGTTAGCTTAACAACTACTTTGTAGATCCTTTGAAGATGTGACTAAATCCTTTAATAGGGTGACACTTCATGTCAAGTGTTTGTAAATCTTCTAACTAGGTCACTATTGACATAGTGTAAAGCTTTTAATAGGGCAGGCCTTTCATAGGGCAGACCATCAGAAGTGGTCAAATAATTATTTTTGTAGTGATTTTGTGGGTATCATCCCCACCCTAGTTTTACCTTCTTATTCTTGGAGGATTTCTGGGTTACCAAATTTGGTGTTATGTGTGTTGATGGATGTGTTTACTTCATGTTTATTTGATATGTTTACATGCATGTAGTTTACTTTCAGTTATTTGTTTTAAAGGAATTGTTGAAAAGGTTAAAAGTGTGGTACTTCTCATTCACCCCCGCCCCCGCTCTTAGAAGTACTCTTCCCATTTTGAACATTCCAACACTTTAAGTTTTATTGCAAGAAGTGATTGTAGTTGCAACCACTATTTATGATGGTGAGATGTTGAGAAAACTAAAGAAATTAGTGATTGGTACTACAAGAAGATTTGCAAGCAATCAATATTATAAAATCAACTAGAGAATGCATAGCATGCAAAAGTTGTTTTGGTAATTAAAAATTTGAGTCCAAAGATAGGTGCCTAGTAAAGAAAAGAAAGATATTGTATTAGGAAAAAGAATACATGGGATCTCACAATTGGGAATACCTTTTCAATCTCAGTTGTTTAGGTTGGTAGGTACTAAAGGAAAATATGCTAGAGAATTGGAAGGGAGGTACACAAAGTCTTAGCTTTTGGTTAGCTTTTCTAATAAATGACTTGATAGTGAATTGCATATTCTTTTCCCCTCTTCCACACTTCCCTCCCTCCTCCCCCACTATAGGCAGGGACTCAAGCTTCTTGCGCAACCCTTGTTATAATTTTCTACGGGAGTGATGACTTTTTGGGATATTTGGTATTTTCATATTGGTCATTAATTTTTTATTCATCTAGAATTATTTTTAAAATAGGAAAGTGGTATGTGTGTTCTACTTGTTGTTTACAATTGAATATCTATATATCACATGTGTACTTACTACTCTAAATAATGTGTCATTGTATTATTCCATCTTTATTTCAAATTCTTTCTTTTTGTTATTTTATTTCCTTTCCCACTTTTTGGTTAAAATATCACACCTTTAAATTTTAAACTTATATCATGTATAGGGGAGTTGTACATCAAAAGTTCAAATGAAAATTATTCTTTAAGAAGGATAGTTTACACAATTATCTATGGTTTTTATTTGATAGGGCCTTATATAGTTAAAAAAAAAAGATATTGAAAAGACAAATCTATTAACCTACAAGATCCAATAATAAGCCAAAACGTGCACTTAGAAGATTTAACTCCTATAATACCATCTCAGTTGCAAGAGGAACATGTCTTTTACTGGGAACATGATCCTTTCAGATGGTTTATCACATGAAGCACAAGCACAAACACTTGATCTTGATGAAGCAATCATTATCACTAAAGATGCTTCTTACCCCTTTAGAAAAGGGTTTGAACTCCTTTTTTGTACAATATATTGATCTATTTGAGAGATTCATTTTTACACAAGCTATCATTAAGGTCAATAGTCTATTTGAGTGACTCATTTTTTAATAAGATAACATTAATGTCAATTTTAATTTTGTCACTATATCCTAATTAGAAGTCGTAACTATCATTTACAATTAATTCTTAAGATAGATAAAAAACTCCTAATCTATCTTTAACACACCCTTTAAAGAATCACCCCTTTTCCTATAATTATATGCCCTCTTCTTTCAATACGCCACAACAAATTACAATAAATTTTAAACTCTATTTAGATTTTAATAAATTATAATACAACCTAATTGTATTTTATTATAACCCTATGTGTTTATACTCTATTATCAAGCATTTCAATCAAAGCAAGAATATATACTCTTTTAAAATAAAAATAATCAAATTGGCTTCCTTATGGTTTAGCCGTGCTTTCAAGTTAAATCACATGGGATGATATGCTTAAGGCATGTGAGGCCTTGTTAGATCACTGTGCATGTGCTAGGACCATTTGTCCTAGTCCCACCATGGTGAGTGGGTGATGTTAGTACTACCTCAACTTTCCATATATTATCATTCCAAATCACCAAGTGGTCCATACTATCACCATCTCATTCAATTAATGCCATGTTATTTTGACACACAAACCAATGGTTAATAAATGTTGTCAACACATGCTATAATGTGAAGGGATAGATCACAATTAAAGATTTAGGAGGACCCTTATTGGAAGCTTGTGCCCAACCAACATGCTTTCATTTCCTTGAATGTTAGCAAAAGACTACATTCCAAATACCCACCGCCGTTGAGAACTACTATTTAAATCTAAAACCAAAAATAGATGGAAGAATAGAATTTTCTACGTGTGATTATTTAGGATTATAATTTATTTTGTATTTTAATCAAACAAAGAATAAATGGTTACACATGGAAATTGATAAACACATTCAACAGATACAACAGTCTATTTTGGATAGTAGCTAAAAACCCCCGAATTTGTTTTTTGGATACAAGTGCTTAAAATAAGTAATGGTTAATGAGGGAAGACTATAAGATGATAAAGTCAATAACAGATCTAGAGTAGTATAAAATAATAATAATAATAATAATACTTGTATGATTGAAATAGGAACAAAAGGGCTTCAATGTCTACGCTTTGATTGTGGTGTCAGTGTCTTCAGTTTGATTTGGTAATGCGTAATTGGATTTCTTTCTCCCCAATATAAGAGATTGGTGCATGGAACATTTTCATGGTTTTTCTATAGATTTCTTTAATAAAATAGGTAGAATTGTTTTGAAATATCTTTGGTTTGGATTTTTTTATCTATTTAAAAGTGGTTATAAAATTAAGAAATTTAATATTGTAGATGTTGTTTTGGAGGTTTGAATATTGATTTTTAATAAGAGAGTTCATTAATCTAATCAATTAGGTTTAATCTTTTTAATTAGACACGTCCCTCTCTCTAATTTTGTGAGTTCAAATAATTTATTCCACAAAGTATAATGATTATATTATAAAATATTTTAATTATTATGATTATATTATAGAATTACTTTTATTAAATGATATATTTGGATATACTTCTATAAAATATATCTTTAAAAAAAAATAGTATTTACATCATCATATCAATGCAAATAAAAGCATTAGCATAAAATAAAGTTAAAATTATAAGAGCCTCAATCATAGAAGATAGATCATCTTACGCTTTAGCATAATATATATTTTACAAAGATGCGCTCTTGTAAATAGCATTTTACAATCTTCTTTTAGAATTTCCACTCCTATAATGATATTACACTTCTACTTTAGTTTTTCAAATGAAGTTTATTTAACAAGCTTAATAGATTAGTTTCATGAATAACATTGTTATAATTGATTAGTTAGTAGAAATGTGAAGTAACTAAATAGTAAAAGTATGATCCAAACTTAAAACACCAAAATACATAATCTACATGATAAAAAATAGAAATAGAAATAATAATTAAGGGAGCTTATGATGCAGAAACATCTTGGGTTGCATTTCTATCTTGCTCGACAGATATGTGCTCGGTTTATCAGTGTGAACCTATTTGGTGACTTCATTGCAAATTGGCTCGGTGAAGGTGTTTGTGTCTTCATTCACCAGATGGCTCGAGTTCTTTCACCAAGTGATTACTTTTTTGTGTTCATCGAGTGCCTCAGTGACTCTTTGTTGTTGTTGTTCGGTGATGTCTTGATCTTCTTTTACCGAGTTGTCTGTTTGGTTCTTATTTGTGAGTTGACTTGTGTATTTAATTCGAGGTTGTGATTTAATCTACTGGATTGATCATTGGAATGTGTGTAGATTGTTATGTGGTCAACCTTCTTCATATGATTCTTTTGTACATCATTTTGGCAAGTATAAATATAAGATCTTGGTCTAGGTTTTGGGTGAGTTAGTGAGTTCAGTAAACAAAAAATGGGAGTTAGAATCTATAAAAGGAGATCATAGATCTCGCATGTTGGGGGTTATTTCTTGTGTATTTGAATTTTTGTATTGGTCATAACCCATAAGACCTCACAATTGGGCATGTATGATGAAAAATTGATGAATTGTAATGTCTCGCCCGGAGATCCTTGGAAACAAGGATTCAAATCAAGCCAAGATATATATATATATATATATATATATATATATATATGTATGTATATATTTTACAAGTATGAATGTACAAGACAACATCATACAGGGATCACAAAGATTGCAACAAAAGACTTCAACACAATCCCGGCAACCAACGAATCTCCGAATGCCACTACCCAACCGACACACCCAAACAAAAGCCAACAACCATCACAACAAGATGAGGGCCCAAGAAATGACCACTCATCAACAAAACACCAAGCTGGGGTAAAATGAAGAATCTCAAAATTTGGCTAAGCCTGAAATCCTGAAGCCCTGAAAATTGGCTATGTCTGAATTTTTGAAGCCTTGAAATTTTCTAGAATCCATAACTTATCTCCGCGAGGTCTGAAACCTATCTCAAATGATTTGTCACATATATTAAAATATATCTTAAGTATAAGTTTATAAGAAATTAAATATACGTCAACTTATACTTAAACGATATATTTTAAACCCCAAGAGACTAAAATAGAAACACGAAAACTCGATTTCAAGAGAAACCGACCGAGTTCAAAATGCAATAGCATAGGGTCGAAGAACACCCAAAAGGGTATCCAAAACCACTCTCAAAAAGATCGGATCACGAAGAAAAGTGCCCGCTAATGGCACGCACAAGTTTTTCACAAAAATCGTGCGACACTTTTTACTAAGGGAGGGCGATACTTCTCCTTAAGGTGTGCGACACTCTTCCAATGTTGTACGGCATTTCTCAAGAAGGCATGCGACACTTTTCAACATCGTACGACATTTTTCAAGAAGGCGTGCGACACTCTTCCAGTGTCGTACGACATTTCTCAAGAAGTCGTGCGATACTTTACAGTGTCGTACGACATAGTTTGCATGGGCATGCGATACTTTTTAAAGAGTCGCACCATGCTGAATAATGTCGCCCATAGAAACACGAAAACACTCCCAGAAGCAAAAAGGACCAAAATAGAGCAAAGAACCTCCACACCAGGGAGTACCGGATCCACAAAGGCTCGAGGAATGAACACTCGAGTGCAAGAACAACACAGAATGAAGAATATCAAACCATCTAAACTACAGCGGCAAAGAACACACTGAATATAAACATCGCAGAGAACAAAAGCAACATCGCAATGTACATAAATACATCTCAGGAACAAAATAACCAAACTAAGTACGCGGTTCCTCCCAACCGTCAATAGCATCATAAGACCATCATGGATCCTAGCCATCCCCCATGTGTAACATCCCAAGCCACCGACCAGATCGTCGGTCCTGTCGTAATAGGGACGTCACTACTAAAAACATGCAACAATATAAGCATAAGAAAATCTAACATGCTAGTGATAACTTCTCGATAATTTTGAAATAGTTTACCTAGATGATATTTTTTTATCTTTAATAAGATATTTGAGGAGTATATAATGTATATTTGCAAGGTGTTTGAGAAGTTGAGGAAAGAAGAGTTGCTAATAAATCTAAAGAAGTGTAGTTTTGTTAAGAAGGAGTTGGTGTACCTAGGATTTGTAGTTTTAGTGGAAGGTCTAAAAATGGATCTAGAGAAAGTGAAGGATATCCTTGAATGACCTACTCCAAGGAGTGCTATGGAGGTAAGATATTTTCATGAATTGACTAAATTTTATAGAAATTTTATTAGATCTTTTAGTAGTATTTGTAAACCCTTGATTGAAATGATGAGAGGGGATAGGAAAGGATTTAGGTGGATTATATGATCAAATAAGATTTTTAATATATTGAAATAGAAAGTTATAAAATAACCTATTTAAAAAATTTTAGATTTTAATGAGTTGTTTCAAGTAGACTATGATGCTAGTGGTACTACACTAAGAGTTGTCTTGAACAAAAAAGGAAGACTTCTTGCTTGTTTTAATGAGAAGATGAATGCTACAAAAAGAAGGTACTTTTTATGATCAAGCATTAAAGAAGTAGAGACACTAGCTTCTTCCTTAAGAGTTTGTTTTACATACTAATCATCAAGCTTTGTAATATTTGAATAATAAAGGAAAATTGAACCAAAGTCACTTGAAATGGGTTGAGTTTTTGTAGAGTTATACATTTTTTTGGAAATACAGGAGTGGGAAGTCTAACATAGTTATATATGCTCTTAGTAGGAGACAATTTTTCCTATTAGAGATATAGATTAAGGTGGTTGGATTCAAGGAAATCAAAAGTTTGTATCTAGAGCATCCCAACTTTGGTGAAGCTTAGAAAGCTTGTACACAACCTATTATACTTGACAAGACCAAGTGGTTAGATTTCATAATATAGGATGGTATGTTGTTCAAAGGAAGTTAGTTTTGCATTCAAAGAAATTTAATGAGGGATAATCCCATAAAGGAGAAGCATATTGGAGGATTCCATGGACATTTTGGTAGATATAAGACCATTTCTTTGGAAGTAAAAAAATATTACTAGCCACGGTTGTAGCAAGATGTCAAAAGGTTTGTAGAAAGTTGAAAAATGTCTAATAACATAAGGAGTAAAGAAGAATATTGAGTTGTATCAACCATTATCTATACTAGAGAAGCTATGGGAGGATGTCAACATAGATTTTGTTCTTAGTTTACCAAGGAATTGGTGAGGGAATGCCTTGATATTTGTGGTTTTTGAAAAGTTTTCAAAGATGGTATATTTCATTCACTACAAGAAGAAAGTTGTTTTTTAGAGAAGTGGTGAGACTACATGGTCTTCTAAAGAGTATAGTTTCATATTGAGATACCAAGTTTGTTGGGTATTTCCTGCATACATTTTGGAAGAGGTTGAAGACATATTTGAAGTTCATCTCATCACATCATCCACAAAATGATGGAGAGACAAAGGTGGTGAATAAGAGTTTGGGGAACTTGCTAAGATGTTTGGTTGGGGACAAACCAAAAGGTGGGGATTTGATTTCACCAAAGGAAGAATTCATTTATAATAATTTTGTCAACAAGATTATTGGTAAATCACCATTCTACATTATATATGGGAGTGTTCTAAGAAATTATTTTGAATAGTAGAATTTGGGAAAAGGAGAGACAAGTATTGTTAAAGAAGAGGATTTTGCCACACATTTAAAAAATGCCCATTAGGAGGTGAGGAAGAACATTACAAGGATGAATACACAATACAAGGATAAGTCATGTGAGAAAATGAGGTATAAGATATTTTAGACTATGGATGAAGTCATGGTTCATTTGAGCAAGGAGTGTTCTCTAGTAGGAACATATTGAAAGATGAAAATGAAGAATTTCAAACAATGCAAGATACATAAAAAAAATGATTCCAAAAATGCCTATGAAGTAGAGTTTCCTATTGAAATAAATATTTAACTAGTATTTAGAATTTCAAATACAATAGAGTATCATGAAGGAGGTGATGGAGGTGAAGTTACAGAACCACAATGGAGTATTCTAGCAACTACTTTGTTTATAAAGGAGATTGAGGAGACATTGGATAGTTGTGTTGGCAGAAGTACAAGGAACATGACGTATGAAGAATATCTAGTCAAATAAAAAGAGATACTTGTAGAAGATTCAACATGTATAACAAGTGAAGAGGTTGACCATCTTGGTTTTCCAATAAGCACCTGAGAGGTGATGGGGTCACTTCTCAATTTACCCAAGGTTTTTGATGTAAGAGCATCCTAGGTGTAAGAAATCTTACAACACCCAAAAATATTTCCTTTCTATTTCTTAAATAAGGGTAATCCAAGTGTAGAGTTTTTGTTTTTGGAGGATTTCTACTTAGTAAGTTAGTCATGCAAGCTTGGAATATCATAATTTTAGAGGTGGAGGTTCATCTTGGATATATCATCCTACCAGTTAAGGTTCACTACCATATCATGAGTATTTGTGAAGTTATTGCAAATTTTTGGTGTGAAATTTTGGTACAAAAATAGAAGGCTTGATTTTGAAGGCCTTGGATGCTCCAAATGGGCTCCAAAATGAGGTCAGCTAGAGCTTATAGAAGTAAGCCCTTGTAAATTAGAAGTTGAGGATTCTAGAATGGGGTCGTAATAGCTAGTCAACTCAATGTTTCACAAGTTATGGTCTCTCAAAGTTGGGCCACATGAAAATTCTAAAATAAATCTCATGATTATTTTGATCTTACTCTATATGCAATTTTAGGGTTGGTTGGTCTCAAGAGTTAGGGTTTTATGTCTAGAACCATCTTGAGTAGTATGAAATTGCCTATTTAAGCAATGCTCATAGGCTATCTAGGACAACTTTAGGTGATAGTATGATACCCCAAAATTGGTACATTGCTATGATAAACCAATTCTAGTCTATTTGATCAATCCTAAGACCTATTTTACTAGGCAACTCTGATTCTAATAATCACTACTTGACCTAAGTGTCAAATCTAGAAAACCATAATCTATATTAATTACACTCTTTATTTAATTCCTAAGTATTGACTCAAATTAGCTACATTAAAGGTAAGAGCCTACAACACAACGATAACTTGTGAGCCTCTCATCAGGGAGGTCTTGGGTTCGAAACTACTCAAGCTTAACAAATGATAATAATTAATCTTCACAAATAATAATAAATAAATGATAAATAATCAAGTCTTTGGCTGATTACCTATCCAAAATAAATAAATTAGCTACATTAAACCTATTAATTAAGTTTAATTTAATTAGAAGTTCTCATTCTTCAAGTAAATTAAAATTACCTTTTTAGCTAATGTACAAGGGAATTAAATGTATTTGATTTAATAAGATATATCCTCAATTAAATTTATTTAACTTAATTATTCAATTAATTAAGACTATGCATTTATAGGGTCATATGCTATTCTATTAAATTAAATATACTCTCCAAATTCTCTCTTCAGTTCAAAAATGGAAACTCTGAGTGAACTAGATTGGAAATGGAATTACTTCAATTAACTCTTTCTCACACTCAGAAGAGGATCAATTAAATCTCCATAACACATAGAATTGAATAAGTTAACTCCATATGCACAAAGAAGTTTCTATTCTAACTAAATCTCAATTCCAATCTCAACTGTCCATCCAAATTGTTCTTGATCATTGATCAATTCTAGAATTCTATTTAAGAAGCCTTCAGTTCCTCATTATGGGGGTTGCAAATTGAGATTATCAAATTTATGTTGAAATACACATTTCCTCATACATTCATAGCTTTATATTTTCTAGCATAATAATCTCATTTTAGTGTTAAAATGCATACATTTAGATTAAAATGTTTCTTTTATTTCTAGACTAATTGTATACATCTAGCTTTAAATTTGCGTATCATCTAGCTCAAATAAATCCTTCATACTAGATGTCTAGTTGCTAACTTCTTAGTCTGAGAGCAATAGCATAATCAATCTAGTTAGGAGGTAACAGATCAGTTTTTCAAATTGTTTCAAAGGAAAAACCCAATATTCATCCTAGGATGATTATGCATATAATGATCATGTTGAAGTACATGTGAAGATTGAGGCCCACATTTCCTGCATTCATTTCTGGCACCCATCATGGGGCTAAGAAATCAAATTTATGGCCTCATTTATTTCTTTTTTTGCATTTTTTTAAAATATTTTGTCGTTGTTGTCTGTATAGTATTCCAGTTTCTCGCACAAAAAATCTCATTCTCATATGAAGAAACTAAGATTTTCCTCTCTTTGCTGCACTTCACATGAGAAAGTGTATAATTGCATGGTTTCTGGCATGGTACACACCATTTTCTCACATGGGCCTATGCAGGATTTCCCACAAAATTTGGCATTAGCAAATGCAAAGTGCAATTTTTAGATTCTATTTATCATGATGATTTAAACTAATGATTATTTCTAAAGCATTTTCATTTTCAGTTTTTGATGTTTTAACTAGCTTAATAGTGGTTTGCAAGATACTTGTCAAAGACACCTTATCATAAACCCTTGAGACAATACTGACCATTTGATTATAGGACACTTGTTGAAGATATGCATGTCAAAGAAATAATTTCAAACCACTTAAACATTGTGTTTTCTTTATTGCTTTCTTACACATAGTTTAATAGGGCTTATGGACTTTGTAGGGTGCAAGATAAAGGAATAGGGGAGCATGCTCTTTACTACTTGGAAGTGATGCCCAAGTGTAAATCAAAAACCTAGACACCTTTGAAAGATGATACACAAGAGAGGCAAGAAAGTTAGTGGTTCTCCTATATGAGTTTTTTCTATGAAGGGATCATGAATTCCTTTTAGGAAATCAAAATCTTGAGAAAGGACAAGTAAGGATCGATAAGCTAACTTGGTGATGAATATGTATTGTATGTTTGGGTAAGGTGACAAGGTAGAGGATTATTCTCTTTCCCCTTGAGTGAAATTAGAAACTTGGACCCTTAGATTTGAACCACTAGTTCAAGTGAACCTTTTAGAGGGCCTGATAGAGTGATCCAACCTCCAGGAATGACCCAAGTGAGCACAGTCCTTTTGCTAGAGATTTAAAACTCACTATAATAAAGAAGCTTTGTTGAGTGAAAGACTCCAAAGTAATGTTAATTTCCTCTTCTTCATTCTGATATCACAAATCAAGAAGAGGTTTTGTCTATTGTACTGGGCAGCACCAACTCAAGTCTTGCTAGTCAAGTGTGTACACTCTCAGATGCTTGTGAGGGCTACTGGTCTCAAATTTTTTTGTGAATCCAATGGGGGTTAAAATTAATGGAAGCCAAGTAAAAACCTCTTAGTTAGTTGCTACTCAATTCACCTCCGAAAGGGGGCATAATATTTGTGCAAGGAAGGGGAAGAATCTCTCCTATAGATACTCACCATAGGCATGTACCTAGACACTAGAAGGTTGTGTACATGCTTAACCCCTACCACAAGGGTGCTCATTTAGTATATATGTTATTGAGTCCTTGGAATACACCAAAAACATAGGAACCCTCTAGTTGGGTGACATGATTGTGCAAGGTGAACACATTCACATAAGTTGTGAGATAAAGGTTTCTCTTCCTCTACCATTTTTGGTTATAGGGATAAAGTGTCTTTTTTTTTTAAGTCTATAAACTTGTCCAAATCTATCAAACAAAAAAAAGGACAAGACTCCCTTGTCCCTCTTGGTTTTTTTCCCCTCAATTGGATTGTTTGTGACTACTACTTGCTTCCTGTGTCTAAAAACAACTATCTATTTGAAAACCAAAATGATGTCTAAAACTTGAAAACTACCGTGATATATGTCTAAAACTTGTCAACACAATCAACCTTCTATTAAAAACTATCAAAACCTATAAAAATATCTTCAAGTTAGTCAAAAATTGTTGGTCTGGTCCTTTCCTCACACCTGGTTCTATGAATTTTTGTGCGATAAAACTTTTTGTCAACACTTCCTTGTGTGGTTTTGTGCAAGCCCTCACATGACTCTCTATGAATATTTTCATGAGATATTTCCAAAAAAAATTTACTGATGCCAAAATCCTATCTTTCTATCAAGCTATCAAATCCTTGCATGATTATGTGCAAGTTCTAATGTGAGAAAATTGGTCAAAACTTGTTGTTCTAAATCTTTGTCTGCTTCATTGTACTTTCTTGTGTGATTCCCTATAAATCCTCACATGAGATCTTGTCCTAAAATTTTCAAACTATTATGCCAGAGTTATCTACATTCCTACTCTAATCTATGTCTATGACATTTTATCACTTCTGTGTCTACAAATAGTGTCAAATAGTGACTTCTTGCTTAGTTGACAACTTGTGATCTACATATGAACTAGTCTCCTCACTTAGTTATCTTATTTTGTCCTCTTGTGTTTGTCATACTTTGTGTCATGATAGTCATAACCCTTGGCTATTCTATCCATTATTTAGATGACTCATACCTAAGTATACAACACCCTTATCTCACTTTTTGAGGCTACAGTCTAGTGTGGTCCTTGTTCAGGCATTTGCTCCTTATCATTGTGTATGACTATAGAAACAAGGAGTGGAAATGTGTTTCATCCCCATAGACTTGGATGAGGTAGGTCTAGGAGCTGTAATTGTGGAAAAATCCATGTCTTAGATTATACATAGTTTATGTCCAATACATCTAGTGAGGAGTCTTCATGATCTCCTTCACCTGGTAGATCCCCTCGTGTTCAGAGAATTTTTTCCATAAACTTACAACAAACTAGGAATCCCTTATCAAGAGGATCCTAAAACTAGAAAAGGTCATACATCTCCAAACAACATAGCTAAATTCTTATTCAGACAACCTTTTCAACCAACATACACTAAAACTTATCACATTCCTAAAATGGTTGATCAAGACCCAAAATATGGAGAATATAGTGGAGAACAATATCACCATAGGAAATGAAAGACATAAGGAGCCTTTTACTGATGAGAATGAGGGAAATAGAGAGATATTTCATGAATATGTCAAAAGATGTCATAAGGATAAACACTTCCATAAAGTCATGGAAATCTTGCTTAACAAAGAGAAAGAGAAATAGCTTCTCAAACTTGCTCAAGAGGGAGCCAAGCTACCTCATCACTTTAATATTGAAACAATCATTACACCTGAAGAGGAGACTGAAACATCTAAGTTGCAAAAACAACTGAAGATCATGTAGGAATAGTTATCCCAAATGATGTGTGATAAGGACACACCTACAAGAACATACATCTTAGACACTCTTTGCCTATTTACTTTTGACAAGAGCATAGACATGCCTCCTTTTCCAAGAGGCTTTGAGTCATGTAAGTACAATAAATACTTCAAAACTTTTGATCCCCAAGATCATTTGCAGGAATTTGGTGCCTTTTCTATCGAATTTATTCATAATTAAACATATCTCATCCATCTATTCCCAAGAAGTCTAGGTGGCCAAGCCATGGAATGGTTTTCATGATTGTCAGCTGGTATCAAAACATTCAATGAAATTGCTAACATTTTTGTTCAACAGTACTCCCACAACATACAACATCTAGTTAACATATGAGACTTGCACAACCTTAAACACAAAGTTGGGGTACCTTTCCTCACATTCCTTTAGAGATGGAGATAAATTTACACCAAATATTCATTAAAGATCCATGAAACAAAAAAAATTGAAATCTTTACAAATAATCTTTTACCTAACTTTGGGTATAAAATTCAGCTTCAAAGTCCATGCACCTTTGAAGATATGGTCATACAAGCTATATAGATAGAGCAATTAATGGTCAAAAGGGGTGAACTAGCCCTTCAAAAGGACATTAAGCAAGGATCAACTTCTAGCAAATATAAGATCAAGTATGTAAACAAGAACTGAGAGGTTGTACATGATGGATTTGTTGAAAACATTCCTCCTAAACTTGGTAAGGAAGATTTCAATCTTATAGACAATCTTAAAGCATCTAAGAATGTTGATAAACTTGTTGGTGTTTTAAATGGTACTAAAACTACTAAGCAACAAAATGCTTAATACCAGAATGACAGTACATACACAATCTAAAGACTAGTGTATTCTTATAAACAATTGCATATGTAAGGTATTTGGACCCAACTTCAACAAAACCACAAATGGTTTCCTACACTTTTGGCTCTGCACAACCAGGGTGGTTATACCCAGGGATGGTTCAAAATTGAAACGACTATATGAGGATTATTCTTAGTTTCATTCTGATTCTCATTTCAAGATCCTCAAATATATACATAATTCTTACTCACTTGCTAAACACATCCCATAAATAGATATGGCCAAGAAGTCTTCTATAGATTTGCAGACATTTTCAACAACAATGGCTAACTGAAGCTAAAAAAATTCCATGCAGACAAGTGCTGGCCAACTTTGAAGATCTACAGGAAATAAAAGTAAAATTTGATTTGATGATGCATTTGAAAAAACCATTTGTAAGATATTTCTCCTTCAGCTGAAATAACTTGATCAGTGCCTAATCCATTGGGGTTCAGAGTCTATAGCAAAATCTAAGATCTAATTTGTTGCCTTACAACAAATTTTATCAGCAATTCTTATCAGAATTTATCATTCAAAATCCTTTTCAATACTTAAGGAATCTTATCACATTCATCAAAGCTTTTATTTAATCCATTGAATTAACAACAATGATAGATGGATATATAACCTAACTAGATTGCATTCAATAGTACAAGCTTTTACTCATACAACATCAAGGTAGCTAAGTATTGAGAAGGAGACAAAATTTAGAAAGAATTGATATGGGGACAGTTCATAGTTTGTATTCATTTCCTTTGAAAATGGTATATCTTTTACAATAAACTCAGAATAGCCTTTCGAAAGAAACACAGTTCATTCTATCTTCATGTATTTTTAGAAAATTTGACAGAAAAATACATTACAAACTTGCCTTCAAAATTTGGACCAAAAACTAGACTAAGCACAATACTTAGAAGAAAAAGAATTCAAACCCTTCTTTAGCCTTGGGATCCCACTTAAATAATGTGAGATGCAACAAGCTTAGGGCTAAAGAGAGTAACACGTGTCCCTTAAAAGACACTGACGAATGTCTGCAGTAAAAGACAAAAAACAAATAACAGAAAAGCTAACAATTCAAAACATCCTGGGTGGGTCCCTTTCTGTTATACTTCTCATTTGTTTTAACAAGAAGATAGGATCTAATTCTCCAATTATTCTTCATCCTCAGAGTAAGTAGCCATGAGGTTTGAAAGTGATGTATTGTCTTCAGTTACCTGTAAATTTACTTCAACCTGGGGATTTTCCATGTCCTTATTATTAACTTCAGGGGTGATTGTTACTTTTTCATTTTCTTCCTCATCATCTTCTGAAATTTGTTCTAGAAACTGATTTTTCCATTTATTAAAAGCATCATCATCTGGCCAATCAAAGCTCAGAGCTTCTCTTTGTATCATTATTAAAGAATTTGCATTTTCTTCTAAAACATCAAATTCTCTCCCCATAGCAGTATAAAATAATTTTACTTTTACTAGTTCCTCATTTGTCTTTGCCCAGAACCAGTGGCTAGTTTCACTAATGATGTTTATCATTCTTTCATTTAATAATTCATCCATCTCCCTTTTCCACTTTTCTTTTTCTTTTAGTATATCAATAGATTCTAAAGCACAAAGAAATAGTGTGAATTTTTCAGCAATGTATTGGGAAAAACAGAGTGTTAATCTTCTCTGTAAAGAATCTCTTTCATCATCAAAATTCTCTAGCTTATTTAATAAATCAAAAATCTTCTCAACTTGATGATAAGGCATTTGGACTGTAGATATGCATATGATTGTAATATCATTATTTCTCTCCCTCCATTTCTGTGCAAGAAGAGTCAGCTTATCCTTATCCCTGTTCAACTCATCCATGAGGGCTGCAATACTTGCCAACTGATCAAAGAAATTTGACCATTGTATTTTATCCCTCAAATATATTACACCCTGCTTTAACTTTTCTTCATATTGATTTCTCAATTCTATCTGCAACTCATTCAATTTTATTTTTTCTTCTTCAAATTCCTCTGCAGTATAGAATTGTGTCCTTTCAGGGGTGTCAGGTATTTCAATAGTAGGGGTTGATCCAAATCCAACCAATGGCTGTGAAGGGTATGCAATTGTAGGTGCACTAGACTCTCCCATTTTTCTCTTCCCCAGTATCCTCTCCATTTGAGACATTTTTTTTTCCAATGATTGTATCCGTATACCCCTTTCCTCATATGCCTTCAAAACTTCTTCAAACCTAGCATTGAGTTGGGAAAACTTATCTTCTTCTTGTCCAGATACAACACCACCCAATTTTAGCATTTCTGTAGCCATTCCTATTACTTGTTTGCTATTTACCTCATCAGGCCTGTATACTGTCAATGTGCCAGTATGTTTTGCAGTGGGAAACTCATGTATCCTGGTATTTTCCCTCTTATCTATGGACCACAAAACAAGGGCTTGGTGGTCATCACAAAATTTTGTCCCTCTATGAGCCTGCAAGACCTCTTCAACAGTTATCAGTTGAACATCATTCTGCTTCCTTACTGAATCAAAAACAATAGCATTCGCTATATCCCATTCTGGCAGAAGGACGACTCTTGATTGTCAAACTATTTGCCTTCCAACTTCAGGAGTAAATTGGGCAAAATCACTCAAGCACTTTGATTTTACCTCTTCCTTGATAACCAGGTTAGATTTATTTGGTTGCTCAGCCTTGATCTTCTCACAAGTTTTCTCAAAATTATTTATATATAATCTCCATAAAAACTGAGGAAAAGCCCTAGATCTTACAAAATTTTCATCATTAATAAATCTTTCAGAAGCCTGGGCAACAATCGGGTCAATTTCCTTACCTTGGTAATCAGCAATAGTCAGGTCCAAGGAAGGTGTAGGAGGTTCTTGTGGCTCTCCAACATTCAGGTCTGTAGAAGTGACAATCATATCCCCATCTCCTCCCATTTTTCTAAGCTGTTCCTTTAGAGATGCCTCATCACCTATTTGGATTGGAGACTGGCTTGGGGAGTATTGTTCTTTTTGAGAAGAAGAAGACCCTTGCTCCAATTTTTGTCTTTTTGGAGAGCTGGCTGCAGATGGACTTCTTGACCTTGACTTCACGTGAGTGGGTACTTGTTGCACACTCTAAACCATGACATAACCTATCCTTTTCTGCAATGTATATTGGCCAGGAGTTACTATATTTCTACTACTCATTCTTCTTTGTATTTTTTCTACCTTGTCTGGGTATGCCTTAATAAGTATATCTTTCTTTTCATTCATAGTCTGAATTATTGTAGCAAAATTATTCATTAATGCCTGTATTTTATCTCCCCAGTATTTCTTATCTTTCAATGGGTCATATTGGGAGTCAAAAGCATTAATGAATTCTAGGTTTTTACTGAAAACTATCCATTTCTCTTCCATTAATTCTTGCTCCTGCAATGTGAAAACATTTCTGATTACATCTTTTGGATAGTAAACCTGATGCACCATATGGGAAGCTCTCATCCTTTCTCTTAACAGGTCATAGAATCCTTCAGGGTTAATGAATCTGGCGTGAGATTCTGCAATGTTGTATTTATTCAAAAACAAATTTAAATGCTTCCACCCCTTTTTAACAAAAACAAAATCATGCACCACAGTAACTATTGGAAAGAAAGTGCCCTTCTTTACCAATTCCCTCTCATCTATAGTACCTATCTGCCATAAGAGCTCGGCTATCCCTATCTTCAGAGGTACATGAAAAGGTAACACATGAGGTTTTCTTAAGAAACCATAAACTCTTATTACTGTTGAAACATTGTAGGGAATTGTATCCCCCCAGTTGTGACTGACAAGTAGCCCATTAGGATGGTCCTTGGGTCTGACCAATTCTAATAATGCTTGTGGGATTCTAGGGCTATCTCCTCTTAAAAGCAGTCTAAACTTTGATGCAAAATACCTGTCAAATCTTACATAACTAGCATCAGTGGCCTCTGAAGTCATATCCACACTCCATAATTGCACTGGATTCCTTTCTCCATCCTTTGTGGTTTCTAACTCCATACCTTTGGAGAAGAAAGAATATCCTTTGTAGAAACATACATGCATCATCAATGAATACCAATAGAATGGTTTGTTTACTTTCCCCTTTGCTATTCCAACCAACCCGTTGTGAATTTCTTTTGCTAGGAAAGTGGCAAAATTCAGAATAGTACTCATTCCAAATTGAAGGGTTTGAGCAATTATAAGGACCACAAAACCTAGAATTTGATCACCCTCATCTATCCCCAAGATCTTGCAAAGAGAAAAATATATTGCCTGAGCTCTCAGATTGATATGTCTTCTTAACAATGGCTCTGGAGTACTGGATGTGATCACAGGAAAACTTCCAACCCTAGCAGCATGCTCCTATAGTGGCCCTATTCTCAAGTACACTTGTTGTGGATCATATATAGCTTGCAAATCATCTAGATCAATGATTTCATGCACAACGTGGTTAGGGTTTAGGTTGAAAACCTCACTGAACAATTCAGGGTAAACCCTAAAAAGGTTGACCCCTAAATGATTTTTTACCCACCCTGTGATAGGGTCATACCTCTTTGCCAGGTCCATCAATAAATCGCTATCAAAGAAGACACTGGGGACTACTAATTTTCCAATGTCAAATTCCCATACATTGCTCATAGGAGTGTCCAGTTTTTGCTCTGAAAACTATTTCCTAAACAACTCCAAACCTCCCATGGAAACCTGGGCATCCCTTATCCAATTAGCTTTGTCATAAAATCCTTCTACCACAACCAATCTAGGGTTTTTTGGAATGAGCTCCCTTCCCTTTGTTATTTCATGCACTGATAAAGGGAATTGTTCAAGAAAATCATCATGTACTGAACGTTTTAGATAATCTTTTTGTCCAGTAAACTCTTTTCGGGGCGGCATTTTAATCGAAACTTTGGAAAATTCACAACAGCAGATGCTTGAAATTTTACTCAGAAAGTCATGGAGCACTTACCCGCCAGAAATCGCACTTTGGTGCTATATGATGTCTTCTGCAATTTTATTGGAGTATTAACCGAGAAATTCTTTGCCTTAGCTCTGAAAACTTGAATGCCCTTTTCTTTTTGTACTTTGGTGATTCATTAGTGGTGAAATCATGGGCTCTTTTTATGAATTAAAATTGCACGCACTAGGTCTAGATCACATTTACTCTCAGTAATCGTTGCCTGCAATTTACACTCAAATTTGAATCCCATTCGTAGATTTTATTAGATCGCACGGTCCTGATTTAAAATAAAAAGGCTTCACAGTCCTTTCTGAAACATGCTACGTGTAGTCATCACGCTTCCCTGCATTACTTAAAAACCTACATCTTTATTATGTGGGGATGCGTCAACCATTGATCAAGACAAGATCGGCGATTGGAATAATCCATTTCGTATTGATGTCCAACTAGCTATACGGACCAATAGGAAACTGCCATATTAGCTTATATTGACGGATAACTCTTCACATTAGCAGATACCGTATCATCTTTTGAGCAAGCAAGGGTTTGATGTCATCACGACCACTTGTCACTATTGCACTTCCCCACATAACTAAAAAAACCTGGTTTTTTTATTATGCGGGGAAGCGTCAACCGTTGATCAGGACATGATCAACGGTGATACCACTTCTCATTCATTAAGCAACCAAAAATCTTCTGTGCATTCCTAGCATTACACGTCACCAGTCGTTTGCAATGTAGCATACTAAAATACAAAAATCTGACCCCACATTGCCACGCGTTACCACCGCGCTTCCCCGCATTACTTAAAAAAATTGCATCTTTATTATGTGGTGATGTGCTGACCCTTGATTTCTGATAGATCAACGGTGATTTTAAAAAACATTTTAATTTGGCATCCTCTCAGATGGAAAATCGCAATTAAATGCATACAAAGGGTTTTCAAAAAAAAGGCATTCTGACATAAATAAAAATATTTAGGATAAAAAACCCCGCCAACATATTTGAAGAAAGTACCTCTTTTTTATTTTTTTTAATGAAAATGAGGGCACGACAGAACAAAGACATAGCTGATTTTTCACCCAACTATCAGAACAAATCCTATACTATGAAAAATCACACAAATAGTGGCTCTGTCTAGGGATGATAGACTACCTGAGTGTATGCAAGAATTCAAAATTTTCTAGGAGAGCAGACCAGATACTTGGTAAAATGACAACTTCTTCAGAGAGCACAAGGCAACACACAAAAACAAGGAACCAGACTGCACAAGGATATTTACAAGGATTTATAGAAAAAACAAAACAATAGGAAACCCTAAAACTACTGTTCATGGAAGAAAATAAGTATTTTTCAAGAAAAATACCTCTTTAAGAACTATCCATGAACTGGCAATTCAAGAATATTGTCAAATATATCTTTGAGTATGTGAGAATCTTCACCCGAAGTATTTTGAATGAGGTATGGGCCTAACCAAATTGGATCAAATTTGCCATGTTTTCCTTTATCCTCAATTCTGGCATTCCACATCAGGACTAAATCTCCATTTTCAAACTTTCTGCTTACAGTTCTTTTATCATAGAGTGTCTTGACTTGAAATTGCAACTTTTGGTTCATTAAAGATGCTTCTCTTCTGGTTTCGATCAGTCCTACCAATTCATCCATTCTTTCTTCCATTTCATTTGTAATATCTTCATCATATAACTGGATGTAATTGTATAGTCCTATCAAGTTATTTTGAGGCATTCTGGCTTGAATCCCATACACTAAATCAAATGGAGCTACACCAATTGCTTTCTTTATAGTTACTTTGTCAGCCCATATTGCCAACTGTAATTTGGAATCCCATGCCTTTTTATTATCATCCAAGGTTCTTTTAATGACCTTCAATAGGCTCTTAGTTGTGGACTCAACTTGTCCATTCCCTTGTGGATGATATGGAGTAGATGATGACCTTGTCACTCCATATTTATCACAAAACTTGATAAACTCCTCAAATCTAAAGCACATAGCATTATCTATTACAATTCTCTGTGGACATCCAAATCTAGAAATAATATTATTCAATAGGAAATTATTTACCACTTTACTTGTTGCATTTCTTGTGGGGATAGACTCTACCCATTTTCTAAAGTAGTCTGTGGCAACCAGAATCCAAGAATAACCATTGCTAGACTTGGGGAAAATCTCTCCTATGAAGTCCAGACCCTATTATTGAAAAGGTGCTTGAATCTCAACTGGCTTCAATAGAGTATTTCCTGAGAATTTCAGCTTTCCAGCAAACCTCTGACAAGGATCACATTTCCTAACCATAACTTGAGCATCCTTGAACAGAGAAGGCCACCAAAATCCAGCTCTAATTACCTTATGTGTAGTAGTTTTTTCCATGTAGTGTCCCCCACATACTCCAACATGCGTTTCTTTCAAGACCTCTTTAGCCTTTTCTTTATCAACACACTTCAACAAAATTCCCTCAAAATTTCTCCACCATTGGTTATTTTGGACAATTACATACGTGATGGCTTGCAATTTAGTATTCCTTTTTTTATTGTCAGGCAGATGGGGAGGAGCTTCCATATGTTGCAAATAATATACGACATTGGTGTACCAATCACATTGGTCCATGTCACATAAGTCAGTTCTGAGATCATCATTTACCAGATTTATCTGATTTTCCTCTAGATTAGTTTCAGCCATGAGTTTGGCCAAACCTTGACCTCTTACTAATTTTTTTATTTGTATATCAATGTTAAATTCCTGGATTCTATTGATCCACCTACACCTCCTGCTTGAAACTTCCTACTGAGAGAATATATCCTTGACTACAGCACTAGGTACAAAAGCGATAATAGTAGCACCTACCAAGTAAATTCTAAAAGCTTTTACAACCTTTATCAAAGCATATGCTTGCTTTTCATTTATCTGATACTTTAGTTCAGCAAGCTGTAGTGATTTGCTGAAAAAGGCAATCGACTGTTCATACCCTTCTTAATTCTTCTGCAATAAGACTACTGCTACAGTATGGAATGATGCAAAAGAGAAAATATGCATGGGCTTTGCATAATCTGGGGTCCTCAGTACTGGAACATTCTTTATTGCAATTTTTATATCTTGGAATGCTTGTGAAGGTTCACCATTTCAATCTATGATGGCTCCTTTCTTGAGCATCTTTGAGATGGGTCTACTGATTTCAGCAAAATTGGTAACAAATCTCCTCAAAAAATTGACCTGGCCAAAAAAAGACTGAATTCCTTTCACATTTTTTGGTTTGGGAACTTTGTCAATAGCTACTACCCTTTCAGGATCTATTTTTACTCCATCCTTAGATACTATGTGTCTTAATAATTTTCCTTCTGTGACCCCGAATGTGCATTTCTTTGGGTTTAAGGATACTCCATATTCCAAGGCTTTTATAAAGATTTTTTTCAAATGTTTGCAGTGATCTTCAGCCTTATTAGAATATGTTGTGAGATCATCCTGATACACAACCATAAATTTGTCAATATACTCATGAAATGCTACATCCATTGCTCTTTGGAAGGTAGCTCTTGCATTAATCAAGCCAAAAGGCATCCTCACATACACATATGTTCCCCAAGGGGTTGTGAAGGCTATCTTGAACTATTCACTTTCTTTTACTAGAACTTGATTATATCCAGAAAAACCATCCATCATTGATATCAATTTAGAGCTAGTCACTTGTTGTAACATGGCTTCCATATTAGGTAAGCCATAATTGTCTTTCAGAGATGCAATGTTTAAATTTCTAAAATCAACACAAAGCCTAATATCTCCATTCTTCTTCCTAATAGGAACCAGGTTTGAAACCTAGGTGGAATGCCTGATTGGTTTGATTATCCCACCATCTCTCAGTTTTGTTAGTTCTTCCTGCATTTTTGGGGCAAGGGTAGGATTGATTGGTCTCTTTTTTTGCCTAAAAGGTCTTACATTTTTCTTCAATGGTATGACATGTTGGAAAAGATCCTCCCTGTACGCCTTAAGGTCATCATATGACCAAGCAAAAACATGTCTATATTTTCTAAGTAGGTCAATCAATGTTTTCCTGATTTCAACAGGCAGATGTTGACCAATATAAACCCTTTTAGGAACTTCATCAGTACCCAAGTTTATTTCTTCTAACTCCTAGGGTTTGGGGTCATTTACTCTGAATTTTACTCTATCTTGATTATCAAAAATATTTTCCAAGACTACTAACCCCTTTGGCATCTTATTTTTTTTCAATTGCATTATTTCTTGACCAAAAATGGTTTCCTTCCCATTTATGGTTTCAATTAGTCCACTACAATCCATCTCCTGACTGTGATACTTGTCTTCATTTAACAAAAAAATTGTAATATCTTTGTCATCTTCAAAAACTTGCCAATTTTCAATGTTGTCAGGTATGGAAGGCCTATTTTGCACCTCAATTTGGGAGATTCCTACAAATGATATTTCTTTTGGCTTGATGGCTACATTTGCCAACAGATCAGCCATCTTATTTTGGGTCCTATCTCTCCATGAGATCCCAAATGCATCAAAGAGTTCTATCTGATCCCAGACTGCGTTTCTATATTGTTTCAATCTCCTATTTTTGGATGAGTAGGTTCCTTTGATCTGAGAGATAATTAGTTTAGAATACCCTATGACATATAATTTCTTAATTTTATGATGTATGGCAACTTTGAGCCCTAGCAGCAATGCTTCATACTCTGCAATATTATTAGTGCAGGCAAACTTCAAGGTGAATGAATACCTATAAGTGTTATTCTCAGGGGACACAAAGACTACACCTGCCCCTGCACCCTCTTTAGAACTAGCCCCATCAAAGAACATTGTCCATAATTTTGGTGAATTCATGCAACATTCAACTTCATTTTCGATGATAGCAAGTAAATTTTCAACTTACTGAATAATTAATTCAGCCCTGAAAGCATTAATCCCAGTATCTAGGAAACAAGTGGTATCTTTGTCAATTTCTTCACCTAAGATGTGGTTAACCCTTGGTTCCCTATTTACCCTGACAGCTTTGTCCCCTATATGAAAAGTGGCATAAGTAAGATCACATTGTAGGCTTCCCCCCATGGTAGCACTCCATTTTTTGGAGAGTAATGTTCTGTAGTGTGGAGGTATATCTACCACAAGGATAGACATGGTCAATTCTACTTCAGGATATGCAGCCAATTTGAATGGTAGGGCATTTATAGTACCTATGACTGGGACTTCCCTAACATCCATCCCTCTGCATCTTCCTTGCTTGGTATCTACCTTCAATCCTAAGGCTTCCATTACCTTGAAAGGCATTATAGTGTTGGAAGCTCCTGAGTCTATCATGCAATTTTTTAGGGTCTTCCCTTTAATGATTAGACTGAGGAAAAAAGGATCAATATCTTCTATGAATGCCACTGAGGAATCATCTAGAAACATTTGACGAATCTGGGATATGATACCACTATCCTCTATTACTAATGGGGTCTGTTGGGGCATAGTTTGGTCAACAATAATATTATTGTTTGCTATTCCACCCAACCATGACAAAGCCTTATTCTCATGTTATTCAATTCTAAAAAGTTTAGACAGGGGCACTTTTACAGTAATTTGAGATAACATGGATATCATATCAACAAGTTCAATCACAGTAGGTTTTACAATAGTACCTAGAGTCGGAGTCTTTTGAGTAGTAGGAAGCACATTTTGCTTGAGAACATTTGGTTCTAACTTCTTTGGTTGCACAACTTGTTTTGTTGCTTCACTTATCTGAAATTGAACCTTCTTCTTTGGTTCCCATTTATTACCCTTGTTCTCCTTGATTTTAGGCACATCTACATGGACTTTCTTGTCTTGATCATTCATCTTATGAGTGATGTCCTTGATGAAGACACTAGATGGCCTTCCTGCATCATTATTTATTGCTCTATTTCTCAAATTATAATTACTATGGACTTGTGAAATCATTTCGGCCGTAATTCTGTCAATCTCCTCCTTGGAGGGCATTATTAAACTTGTGAGACCTACATCAAAAAATATATTGCATACCTTATCTGTATCATACCCTTCATCATTTGAAAGTACTTGTTGATGATGTAGCTGGTAAGCAATTCTCTGGCTAGTAACATCATTTTCAGGCTCTTCTAAATCAGAATCTATCAAATCATCACACATGCTCACCATATTGCAGCTTATATCATCATGGCTTTTCTCTTCATTTTCTTCTTCAGCTTGCACTCCTTGGGCTTGGGCAAATGACTGAGAAACATCATAATAATCAGTAGAATGAGGTGATTGGCATATAATGCACCATGGTACATCATCATTCATATTTACAATGTTCCTTTGCAGGGGGTCTGGAGTACCCTTATCCTTCACATTTTGGGTCTGGTTGGGAACTGGTTTACCATCTTTCCACTGAGTGGTATAAGGGTAATTCTGCATCCTAGGCTGCCTATTGAAATTGTTTTTATTCACAGGGGGTCTTCAGCAACATTTGGCTTATTGAAACTAGTGGGATTCATCTTCTTGAGCATTTCTAAAACCTGGCCTATAGTAGGTTCTTCAGGCTTTTTTCTGATAGGAGTTTTGTCACCCTCCCTTTTATTATTGTTTTTAGAATTAAAAAGCTTAGGATCATCCCTCCTACCTAGTTTTCCAGATGCCTTTCTATTATTCTCTATATTTACTGCAACTCTATAGGCATGTCTCAAAGTTTTAAGATCTTTATCCCTCAATTGATAAACCATTTTTCTATCAAAAGCATTGAAATAGGTTGTGAGACAGACATCTTCATTTAACCTCATAAATTGAAAAAGTTTGTACATACCTTTTTGGAATCTCACATTAAAATCAAATGTGGACTCATTTGGATTCTTCTTGATATTGTTGAACTCGTTCAACATGAATCCTGCATTAGTATTGTCCCCATATTGCTCTTTGAACAACTTCTCCAAATCACTCCATGAGGTAATACTGTCATCAGACAACCTCCTGAACCAATCCCTGGCATCCTCTGTTAGTGAATGCACAAAAAATTTCATTACCATGTCTTCGTGTTCAACTTCATAATCATTCAACATATCAATGAAAGTCCTCAAATGTTCTTCACCAGTAATAGCATTATTTCCAAAAAACTTAACCACTTTATCCCTTAAATCAAATGATATGGGATGGGGGGCACTAGGAATACCAGCAAATGATATCTATCTTTACTTTTCTAGGTATATAGGTTTCTTCTAGAAACCAGGAACATTTGAGGTGCTAGCTATATTAGCTTGACTCAAGGGAGCATCTTGGGACTGTTGTGGTGGGACAAATGGGACTTGGGTGCCAATAGTGGAAAATGAGGTTGGAGCAGATTGGGGTACTCCCTGAGTTGAGATTATGGGACCACTAACTGGTGCAAGATTTGCAGGTGGGATAGACAAATTGGGCCATGAAGCCAATGCAGAATTAGACTTTATGAATTGGATTTTCCTTCTAGTTTCTATAGCTTGAGCTTCATTCTCAACCTTCTCAAGTTCTTTTGCAAGATCTTCCCTCTCTTTTTGAGCCTTCTCAAGATCTAGATCTAACTTCGACATGGAGGGTTGTATAGGTCTGCTTGGTATAGCTTGAGGCTCATTTATTTGGATTCCTATAGCCTTGCCTTTCCCTTTATCTGGAGCTCTTGCAGTGGGCTCTACAGGATCAACTTGAACAGGTTTATAGGCTTGAACTTGAGCAATAACTGGTTCTTGCCTTCGATTTAGGTGTTTCTCCTATTCTTGCACTTTAGCTCTCAGATTATCAACATCTCCAAAAATATCCTTATGGAGAGTTGTGGTATTCTCTTCTAATTTTTTATTTTTCTCTTTCAAAGCAACCATCCTTCTTAACAGAGCATCTCTTTCTATTATGACATCTAAGGTGGCTTGCTCCTTCTCTTTTTCAAGACAAATGCATTTAGCTTCTTCCTCAACAATCCATTTCTTCAAAAATTCTATCTCAGAGTGCACTTCTTTAGGATCTGCAGAATTTGCCTCAAAATCAGCAGGGTCATCCAGATCTATAAGGTTTGGTTCAATGTATGGGGCTACTCTGGGATTAAAAGGATTATCAGATGAACTCCTAAATCCTGGCCTATAATTTATATCGGCTACAAGATCTGGTCTTAATGAAGCAATTCCCATAGTAGACACGTCCTTGTCTTGAAAAACTCTCTCATCTGGTAATGGGGTACTGAAAATGCCTCCTAAGAGCCTTGTAGTTTTGGATTCAGAGCTAAGCGAAGAAGACTCTCTTCCTATTATTGGTTGATAATGGGAATTGACAGATGCATTACTTATGGGTTTCCAAGTAGGATTCGGACCTGTCTTTTTCTTATTTTGGTTCTTCCTACCACCTTGGAGTAAATCAGTATACATTGATACATCGGGATTGGCTCTCATGTAAGCTCTTGTGTTTTTCCTCTTGTCAGCCATATTCACCTTTTTGTTACAATAAGCACTAGCTTCAAAACCTTGACTGAGTCGCCAACCTATGTCAGGAAATTATATAATGACACTTTTTCTGATCAAAAGAAAATGATACACAAGAAGGAACAAAAATAAATGGTACAGACAGACCAATCACTGATGTCATAATACTGCAACTCTTGCTTGTTAGATAAGACACTTGGATAGGTTGGGTACGTAAGTGTGTAGCAATGGTACTTGGGCTCTATCTTCTTTAAATTCTCAAGTTTTGACACTAAGGGATTCCTTATAACCACAGGCAAAAAATAGACACATGGCACACACATACACAGCGGGACCAAAGAAACTACAGTACTTTTCACAAATGTGTTAGCCAACTCCCCAACAGAGTCGCCATTTTTTTGGGCTTTTAAATGGTACTAAGACTACTAAGCGACAAAATGCTTAATACCAGAATGATAGTACATACAAAATCTAAAGAGTAGCCTATTCTTATCAACAATTGCATATGTAAGGTATTTGGACCCAACTTCAACAAAACCACAAATGGTTTCCTACTATTTTGGCTCTGCACAACCAGGATGGGTATACTCGGGGATGGTTCAAAACTGAAGCGACTATATGAGGATTATTCTTAGTTTCATTCTAATTCTCATTTCAATATCCTCAAATATATACATAATTCTTACTCACTTGCTAAACACATCCCATAAACAGATATGGCCAAGAAGTCTTCTATAGATCTGCAGACGTTTTCAACAACAATGGCTAACTGAAGCTAAAAAAATTCCATGCAGACAAGTGCTGGCCAACTTTGAAGATCTACAAGAAATAAAGGTAAAATTTGATTTGATGATGCATTTGAAAAAACCATTTGTAAGATATTTCTCCTTCAGCTGAAATAACTTGATCAATGCCTAATCCATTGGGGTTCAGAGTCTATAGCAAAATCTAAGATCTATTTTGTTGCCTTACAACAAATTTTATCAGCAATTCTTATCAGAATTTATCATTCAAAATCCTTTTTAATACTTAAGGAATCTTATCACATTCATCAAAGCTTTTATTTAATCCATTGAATTAACAACAATGATAGATGGATATACAACCTAACTAGATTGCATTCAATAGTACAAGCTTTTACTCATACAACATCAAGGTAGCTAAGTATTGAGAAGGAGACAAAATTCAAAAATAACTGATATGGGGACAGTTCATAGTTTGTATTCATTTCCTTTGAAAATGGTATATCTTTTACAATAAACTCAGAATAGCCTTCAGAAAGAAACACAGTTCATTCTATCTTCATGTATTTTCAGAAAATTTGACAGAAAAATATATTACAAACTTGCCTTCAAAATTTGGACCCTTCTTTAGCCTTGGGATCTCACTTAAATAATGTGAGATGCAACAAGCTTAGGGATAAAGAGAGTGACACGTGTCCCTTAAAAGACACTGACGAATGTCTGCAGTAAAAGACAAAAAACAAATAACAGAAAAGCTAACACATCAAAACATCTTGGGTGGGTCCCTTTCTGTTATATTTCTCATTTGTTTTAACAAGAAGATAGGATCTAATTCTCCAATTATTCTTCATCCTCAGAGTAAGTAGCCATGAGGTTTGAAAGTGATGTATTGTCTTCAGTTACCTATAAATTTACTTCAACCTGGGGATTTTCCATGTCCTTATTATTAACTTTGGGGGTGACTGTTACTTTTTCATTTTCTTCCTCATCATCTTCTGATATTTGTTCTAGAAACTAATTTTTCCATTTATTAAAAGCATCATCATCTGGCCAATCAAAGCTCAAAGCTTCTCTTTGTATCACTATTAAAGAATTTGTATTTTCTTCTAAAACATCAAATTCTCTCCCCATAGCAGTATAAAATAATTTTACTTTTACTAGTTCCTCATTTGTCTTTGCCCAGAACCAGTGGCTAGTTTCACTCATGATGTTTATCATTCTTTCATTTAATAATTCATCCATCTCCCTTTTCCACTTTTCTTTTTCTTCTAGTATATCAACAGATTCTAAAGCACAAGGAAATAGTGTGAATTTTTCAGCAATGTATTGGGAAAAATAGAGTGTTAATCTTCTCTGTAAAGAATCCCTTTCATCATCAAAATTCTCTAGCTTATTTAATAAATCAAAAATCTTCTCAACTTGATGATAAGGAATTTGGACTACAGATATACATATGATTGTAATATCATTATTTCTCTCCCTCCATTTCTGTGCAAGAAGAGTCAGCTTATCCTTATCCCTGTTCAACTCATCCATGAGGGCTGCAATTCTTGCCAACTAATCAAAGAAATTTGACCATTGTATTTTATCCCTCAAATATATTACACCCTGCTTTAACTTTTCTTCATATTGATTTCTCAATTCTATCTGCAACTCATGCAATTTTATTTTTTCTTCTTCAAATTCCTCTGTAGTATAGAATTGTGGCCTTTTAGGGGTGTTAGGTATTTCAATAATAGGGGTTGATCCAGATCTAACCAATGGCTGTGAAGGGTATGCAATTGTAGGTGCACTGGACTCTTCCATTTTTCTCTTCCCCAGTATCCTCTCCATTTGAGACATTTTGTTTTCCAATGATTGTATCTGTATACCCCTTTCCTCATATGCCTTTAAAACTTCTTCAAAGCTAGCATTGAGTTGGGCAAACTTATCTCCTTCTTGTCTAGATACAACACCACCCAATTTTAGCATTTCTGTAGCCAT
The DNA here is from genome assembly GCA_028749045.1 of Cupressus sempervirens. NCBI lineage: Eukaryota > Viridiplantae > Streptophyta > Pinopsida > Cupressales > Cupressaceae > Cupressus > Cupressus sempervirens. The sequence continues at coordinate 446,126,079 of CM053785.1, read as the reverse complement.
TCCTATTACTTGTTTGCTACTTACCTCATCAGGCCTATATACTGTCAATGTATCAGTATGTTCTCCAGTGGGAAACTCATGTATCCTGGTATTTTCCCTCTTATCTATGGACCACAAAACAAGGGCTTGGTGGTCATCACTAAATTTTATCCCTCTATGAGCCTACAATACCTCTTCAGCAATTTTCAGTTGAACATCCTTCTTCTTCCTTACTGAATAAAAAACAATAGCATTCGCTATATCCCATTTTGGCAGAAGGAGGACTCTTGATTGTCTAAATATTTGCCTTCTAGCTTCAGGAGTGAACCGGGAAAAATCACTCAAGAACTTTGATTTTACCTCTTCCTTGATAACCGGGTCAGATTTATTTGGTTGCTCAGCCTTGATCTTCTCATAGGTTTTCTCAAAATTCTTTATATTTAATCTCCAGAAAAAATGAGCAAAAGCCCTAGATCTTACAAAATTTTCATCATTAATAAATCTTTCAGAAGCCTGGGCAACAATCGGGCCAATTTCCTTACCTTGGTAATCAACAATGGTCAGGTCCAAGGAAGGTATAGGAGGTTCTTGTGGCTCTCCAACATTCAGGTCTGTAGAAGTGACAATCATATCCCCATCTCCTCCCATTTGTCTAAGCTGTTCCTTTAGAGATGCCTCATCATCTATTTGGATTGGAGACTGGCTTGGGGAGTATTGTTCTTTTTGAGAAGAAGAAGACCCCTGCTCCAATTTTTGTCTTTTTGGAGAGCTGGCTGCAGATGGACTTCTTGACCTTGACTTTGCATGAGTGGGTACCTGTTGCACACTCTGAACCATGACATAACCTATCCTTTTCTGCAATGTATATTGGCCAGGAGTTACTATATTTCTACTACTCATTCTTCTTTGTATTTCTGCTGCCTTGTCTGGGTATGCCTTAATAAGTATATCTTTCTTTTCATTCATAGTTTGAATTATTGTAGCAAAATTATTCATTAATTCCTATATTTTATATCCCCAGTATTTCTTATCTTTCAACGGGTCATATTGGGAGTCAAAAGCATTAATGAATTCTAGGTTTTTATTGAAAACTATTCATTTCTCTTTCATTAATTCTTGCTCCTGCAATGTGAAAACAATTCTGATTACATCTTTCGGATAGTAAACCTGATGCACCATATGGGAAGCTCTCACCCTTTCTCTTAACAGGTCATAGAATCCTTCAGGGTCAATGAATCTAGCGTGAGATTCTGCCATGTTGTATTTATTCAAAAACAAATTTAAATTCTTCCACCCCTTTTTAACAAAAACAAAATCATGCACCACAGTAACTATTGGAAAGAAAGTGTCCTTCTTTACCAATTCCCTCTCATCTATAGTACCTATCTACCATAAGAGCTCATCTATCCCTATCTTTAGAGGTACATGAAAAGGTAACACATGAGGTTTTCCTAATAAACCATAAACTCTTATTACTGTTGAAACATTGTAGGGAATTATATCCCTACAGTTGTGACTAACAAGTAGCCCCTTAGCATGGTCCTTGGGTCTGACCAATTCTAATAATGCTTGTGGGATTCTAGGGCTATCTCCTCTTAAAAGGAGTCTAAGCTTTGATGCAAAATACCTGTCAAATCTTACATAACTAGCATCAGTGGCCTCTGAAGTCATATCCACACTCCATAATTGCACTGGATTCCTTTCTCCATCCTTTGTGGTTTCTAACTCCATACCTTTGGAGAAGAAAGAATATCCTTTGTATAAACATACATGCATCATCAATGAATACCAATAGAATGGTTTGTTTACTTTCCCCTTTGCTATTCCAACCAACCCGTTGTGAATTTCTTTTGCTAAGAAAGTGGCAAAATCCAGAATAGTACTCATTCCAAATTGAAGGGTTTGAACAATTATAAGGACCACAAAACCTAGAATTTGATCACCTTCATCTATCCCCAAGATCTTGCAAAGAGAAAAATATAGTGCCTGAGCTATCAGATTGATATGTCTTCTTAACAATGGCTCTGGAGTAGTGGCTGTGATCACAAGCAAACTTCCAACCCTAGCAGCATACTCTTATAGTGGCCCTGTTCTGAAGTACACTTGTTGTGCATCATATCTAGTTTGCAAATCATCCAGATCAATGATTTCATGCACAATGTGGTTAGGGTTTAGGTTGAAAACCTCACTGAACAATTCAGGGCAAACCCTAAAAAGGTTGACCCCTAAATGATTTTTTACCCACCCTGTGATAGGGTCATACCTCTTTGCCAGGTCCATCAATAAATCGCTATCAAAGAAGACACTGGGGACTACTAATTTTCCAATGTCAAATTCCCATACATTGCTCATAGGAGTGTCCAATTTTTTCTCTGAAAACTATTTCCTAAACAACTCCAAACCTCCCATGGAAACCTGGGCATCCCTTATCCAATTAGCTTTGTCATAAAATCCTTCTGCCACAACCAATCTAGGGTTTTTTGGAATGAGATCCCTTCCCTTTGTTATTTCATGCACTGATAAAGGGAATTGTTTAAGAAAATCATCATGTACTGAACGTTTTAGATAATCTTTTTGTCCAGTAAACTCTTTTCGGGGCAGCATTTTAATCAAAACTTTGGAAAATTCACAACAGCAGATGCTTGAAATTTTACTCAAAAAGTCATGGAGCACTTACCTGCAAGAAATCGCACTTCAGCGCTATATGATGTCTTCTGCAATTTTATTGGAGTATTAACTGAGAAATTCTGTGCCTTAGCTCTAAAAACTTGAATGCCCTTTTCTTTTTGTACTTTGGTGATTCATTAGTGGTGAAATCGTGGGCTCTTTTTATGAATTAAAACCGCACGCACCAGGTCTGGATCACATTTACTCTCAGTAACCGTTGCCTGCAATTTGCACTCAAATTTGAATCCCATCCGTAGATTTTATCAGATCGCACGGTCCTAATTTAAAATAACAAGGCGTCACAGTCCTTTGTAAAACATGCTACGTGTCATCATCACACTTCCCTACATTACTTAAAAACTTGCATCTTTATTATGTGGGGATGCGTCAACCATCGATCAAGACAAGATCGGTGATTGGAATAATCCATTTTGTATTGATGACCAGCTAGCTATACGGAACAATAGGAAACTACCATATTAGCTTATATTGATGGATAACACTTTACGTCAATGGATACCGTATCATCTTTTGAGCAAGCAAGGGTTTGACATCATCACGACCATGTGTCACTACTGTGCTTCCCCGCATAACTTAAAAACCTAGTTTTTTTATTATTTGGGGAAGCGTCAACCGTTGATCAGGACATGATCAATGGTGATACCGCTTCTCATTCATTAAGTAACCAAAAATCTTCTGTGCATTCCTAGCATTACACGTCACCAGTCATTTGCAGTGTAGCATACTGAAATACAAAAATCTGACCCCACATTGCCACGCATTACCACCGTGCTTCCCCGCATTACTTAAAAAAACTGCATCTTTATTATGCGGGGATGCCCTGACCCTTGATTTCTGATAGATCAACGGTGATTTTAAAAAACATTTTAACTTGGCGTCCTCTTAGATGGAAAATCACAATTAAATGCATACAAAGGGTTTTCAAAAAAAAGGCATTATGACGTAAATAAAAATATTTAGGATAAAAAACCCCGCCAACATATTTGAAGAAAGTACCTCTTTTTTTAAAAAAAAAAGTGAAAATGAGGGCACCGCAGAACAAAGACATAGCTGATTTTTCACCCAAATATCAGAACAAATCCTATACTATGAAAAATCACACCAACAGTGGCTCTGTCTGGGGATGATAGACTACTTGAGTCTATGCAAGAATTCAAAATTTTCTAAGAGAGCAGACCACATACTTGGTAAAATGACAACTTCTTCAGAGAGCACAAGGCAACACACAAAAACAAGGAACCAGACTACACAAGGATATTTACAAGGATTTATAGAAAAAATAAAACGACAGGAAACCCTAAAACTACTGTTCATGGAAGAAAATAAGTATTTTTCAAGAAAAATACCTCTTCAAGAACTATCCATGAACTGGAAATTCAAGAATATTGTCAAATATATCTTTGAGTATGTAAGAATCTTCACCCAATGTATTTTGAATGAGGTATGGGCCTAACCAAATAGGATCAAATTTGCCATGTTTTCCTTTATCCTCAATTCTAGCCAAAATGCTCAAATTAGGATATTTGAACTGGTCAAAATCTCACGAGCTCATAGGAAAATTCTTGACAAAGCCCTCACTAAGGAAAATGTACCTCAAGATCTTTATCTTGATAGGTTCCAATCTATGGTAGGTCATTTGACCTCACCTTATTGTAAGTTCTTATTTGAGGAGGATGATGATTCATCGAGTCATCTGCATAACCAACCACTATATATTGAAGTCATGATACACTAGAAACATGTCTATCATGTGCTCATTGACAATGGAGCTAGTTTAAACATTTTCTTTGCTACTCTTCTTAGACAATTGGGCTATTCTAAAGATTCCATTGACATCCATCACAAGATAAGTATGAAGTCATGTGACAAAGTTGAGTGTAAATCTTTGGGTCTTGTTGTCTTGCCTCGCTAAGTTGGTCCTATAGAAAGGGATTTCACTTGTCAAGTCCTCAACATTCCATTAGCATACAACATCCTGATATGCTAAACTATGTTGAAATCTTTATACCCATAAATAAGGAATGTAAAGATCATCATGATAATAAGATAAAAAAATGGAGTATTCATTCAAGCCAAAAGAAACTAGGATGGATGAATATCACATAGAACCAGTTCTGTCATTGACATCTCTTCTTGAATCTCCCCATCATTATGGGAGACCATCTGAAGCAAAGAGACCCTTTGTGTTGAAACCTAAAACTAAATAAAATGGTACTTTTATCAAATCTATTGTACCTCTCAAGGAGGAAGATGAAAAAAAAAGCCATTGTTGCATGTATATTCAAAGAAGAAACTCTAGTTGACCTTACAGAATAGTCTCATGAAATTACTTTGAAAAAGTATGGTCTAGGTCTTAAAATCATGAAATTATTTGGCTACAAGGGGAATGGTCCAATTGGATGCAACAAAAATGGTTTGATTGATCCTATCAAAGAGGTAGCTAGAAGGTCTTGAGATACATCCAGCCTAGGCTTCAAGAAGATTCCCTTCCATCTAGGGATTAACAACTTTACACTAGAACCTAAAAGTTCATCTAACCATGAGTCATAAGCTGAGTCAACTAACCATGAGGATGATGTTGAAAATAAGGATCCTTATCCTTATCCAATTCCTAATGATCTTGATAAATTATTTGTAGAACTAGATGACTGTGTACCACATGTCAACACTATGGATACTGATAGTGATTCTTCTAACAATATTGTTAATTCTCCCTATATTAAAAAAGAATAAGAAGTGTCTAGTCACACTTTAGTCCTTGAGAAACTTTTTTAAAATTGAGATGATGAAGGAGAATTTTACCCTATCATTGTTGGGTAATTCTACAGTTTTTCCCCATGTAGCATAGACTCTCAAGAGTATGAATTTGACTCTCTGTCATAAGCAACTACAAACAAAGACATAGATCAAGTTCATTTATATGAAAATCAACTCAAAGTAGGTGAATCATTTAGGGTTAGGTTGGATGAGTCTTATCTAACTAGTGTCATTGAGACTTTGATTAATGATGCTAGAACTCAAAGGTATTTGAACACACTTGTGGATGAAGTTACTCTAGGTCTCAAATTGCTTATCCACACATTTGATGATTATACTTTGAATCCTATCAAACCACCACATCTCTTTAACTCACCCATTCCAAGCTCATAGACTAGAATTCCAATGCATCTAGTGAAGTCCCTACATTCTAGAATGACTATGCTCTTTCCTATTACTTAAAAATTTTCAAACCTATAATGTCTTGCACCAGTGAACAAAGCATCGACATGATTGAAGCTAACATCAAATGTCTTAGTCACACAATAAAAAAGAAAAGAAATAAAAGGTCTGATGGTGAAAACCACATTGTGGTAGTATCAAAACCTAAAATAGTAAAAATAAAAGATGTATCCAAAGGTGAGAACCTCTCCAAGGCACCTATGGACAAGATATTTGATGCACTTCCTAGTAATTTTCAAGAAAGATCATTAGTATAGTCATTATCTCCAAAAGAAAAAGAGGAATTTATTGTCTTCTTCAAAGAGAAAAAGATAAATTTTGTGTAGACATACTTAGACATGATGGGCTTGGATCCTAATCTCATAATGCACCACTTATCTATTGTGCCAGGAGTTAAACTAGTCAAATATAAAATTAGATAACGGAATCCTCATGTTGCATTACTTGTTAAATTTGAACTAGATACGCTATTGAAAGTTGGTTTCATCTATGCTATTGATTATGCTTAGTGGATATCAAACATTGTTCTAGTTTCTAAGCATGACAAATCTATTAGAGTCTGTACAAATTTCTAAGATTTGAACTTAGCATGTCTAAAGGATGATTTTCCACTCTCCAACATTTATATGATAGTGGAAATGATAGTAGGAAATGAAATGTACTCACTCATGGATGGATTTACTGGTTATAATCAGATCAAAATTTCATTAGAAGATCAAGAAAAGATTGCTCTCACTTGGGTATGGGGAACCTTATGTTGGAATGTGATGCCATATGGTCTGAAAAATGTTGGTGCCATGTATTAGAAGGTAGTTACTACAATCTTCCATAATATGATGCATAAGACCATGGAGGACTATGTCAATGACACCTTGGCTAAGAGCACAAAATGAAACACTCACCTTCAAGATTTGGGACCCATCCTAGATTGTATGGAGAAATTTAGTCTAAGACTTAATCCCAAGAAATGTGCATTTGGTGTAACATTTGGGAAATTACTTGGTTACATTGTGTATACAAAAGGAATCGAGGTCAATCCAGGGAAAGTTCAAGAAATCATTGACATGCCTACACCTTGTAATATTAGTCAGATGAGGGGCATACAAGGAAGACTTTAATCCATTCACAGATTCATCTCATAGCTAGCGGATAGGTCACAACCTTTTACCAAGACTCTACATAAAGGTGTGAAATATAACTAGAGCTAAGATTGCAATTAGAGCCTAATAAAGATAAATACATACATTGCTAATCCACCAATCTCGACGCCTCCTATCTACAAGAAACCTCTTATTTTGTACATGTTAGCAATAGAGTCATCTCTTGGTATTTTTCTATTTCAAGACTACAATGATAACAAGGAAAGATCTATCTACTATCTAAGTCACACATTGATTTCTTATGAAATGAATTACAGTATCATTGAGAAGGCTTGCTTGGCAGTTGTCTTTGCTTCCTAAAAACTGAGACACTACATTCTTGCTCATACTACATGATGGTTACTAAAATTGATCTACTAAAGTACTTACTTAGCAAGGCAACTCTAATAGGAAGGTTAGCTAAGTGGGTCATGATATTAAGCGAGTTTGGCATTCAATATGTTGAGAGAAAGGATATCAAAGGAAAAGAAATCACTGATCAATTAGCAGAAGCACCAATGTAGAGTCTTCTTCTGCTAAACATTAACTTCCCTAATAAATCAATCCTAATGCTCACACACCAAACTTGGGTGATGTTCTTTGATGGTTCCTTCACACAATAGGTATTTGGTGTTGGGCTCTTACTCATAACACAATAGAGGTATTCACTTCCTAAGGTGTACAAGAGTATGTTTCTTCATACAAAAAACATTATAGAATATGAAGCCCTAGTTAATGGCATAAAGATTACAGTTGAATAGAGAGTGGATGAATTAAATATGTTTAGTTATTCACAGCTCATAATCAACTAGGTCAATGATGTGTACTAGATGAAGGATGAAAAATTGATACTTTACAAATACATGGTGGATGACCTAAACAAATAATTTTCTCATATCACTTTTCAATAAATTCCTTGAGAAGATAGTGAAGCATCGAAAGTGATGGCTACTCTTCCTTCCATGTTACAAATGCCAAAGAATGATCTTCAACATGAGTTCCTAGTGGAAACATTATGCTACCATGCCTATAATTCCCTTAAATCTTGGATGGCCTATTCTATTGTGGGACATGACTCATTTTGCTACCATCATAAATACTCTAACTTGCATGACCAAACCATCTTAGAAAATTTAACATAGAATAAAAAATGTCACCTTATCTACAATGCTTCATGGTATGTTGTTATTCTTGATGACTTGTGTTAGTAAACAGTTTTTCTCAAATGGTTTTATATGCAAAATAGAGAAAAATGTATACCAAAAAATGAATTCCTTTAAAGGACTAGGAATTCTCTTCTTAAAGTTTCTTCAATAAAATAGGTGCAACTATCTTGATTATAAATAATGATTTTTGATCTTTTAACTCAACATAAGTATATTTTCAAAATACAATCTGCTAACAATGTTGAATCAACTTATTCTATATCATCAATATAAAATAGATTTCTATGCTAAAGAACCACTTGATTCTAACTATCAATATTATCCACATAATTGAAAATTAAGTAATCGAGCAGGCAGATTCAATAAAACTCACTTCTCACAGCTTCCCAAATTTTGAACTGGCAATTTCAGAATTGGCAACAAACATAGCAAGAGCTTTTTATATAAATACTATCTTAAGAAACACTAATTCAAATAAGAAGATGATAGAATCTACTTCCAAAAGCTTTTGACAAAATCAAACTGGACAGTTTTCTTTGTATTTACTGAAATCTGAAATGCTACTTCTAAAACTTAAGATTAAACCTAAAACAAAAATGTTTTGTCTATCGGTTTGCTGGAGATTAACCCTATGGCATACTAATTATTACATATTTATAAGGCATGGGGTTGGATAGTTGCCAAAATTACCCCACCAGGAGTAAAATAGTCTTTTGGTTAAGACAATTGTGCTAACCAAAATGCAAGAAAAATAAAGAAACAGAAAAGAACAACAAAGCAACTATGTGTAACTACATCTTTTGATTAGATATCACCATCCCATTGGCCATGTTTATTGCTTCTTTCCATGCTTCATAGGTAGTTGAAAATTCTTAAATAATGGACTGATGGAGTAGACCAATGTAAGAAAGCCACTGCTTCCAAATTTCCTTTTCTTTCTTCAATTCCACTATCTTTTCTTCATGCATTTCCAAGTGTTTCAAATTAATTATCAGCATGGCTTCAGTGTGTGATACATTTGAAAAGTCTTGCTTAGTTGGTGTCTTCTTGTCCCAAAGTTCTTAGAATTTCTTTTGAACCTCTTTGATTACTTTCTCAGATTGGGCAATGTAGTCTTCTTCTTTTCATGTGAAATGCTTGACAAACTTCTTAAGGTCTCCCTGAATTATTTGGTGTATGACCTTAAGTTCTTGTGGTGTTTCTTTGATTTTAGTCATGCCTTGTATTAATGCTTCATTCCTCCATTCAATAAAATCTTTGATTACATACAAGGCTTTCTCATCTAAACTTGCCATTGGACATTCAACCTGGAACTTTTGTAGTCCAAATTCTTGGATATCTTCTAGCCATATCACTACCTTCGCCCAATTATTTCTTTCCTTCTCATATCCTTCATTTCTTGGTTCTACCTTTTTAGTGATGGTGGAGATTTCTTTCAAAGCCTTATCCAAGAGACTTATATGTTTCACAGTGTCATCTAGGATGCCTTGCACCCATTCCCTTGTTGTCTTTGCAACTACTTTGCATTTGTGTAGGTTATCAAGAGATTCTTGGTTGGTTGTAGAGGACACATCAACAATCACTGACATCTCGCTGATATGTTTTTCTTCAGGATGAAGGATGACATTGATATATTGTGCCATACTCTTTATTGTCTCCTTCATCTCATGTTTATCTTTTCCATCCTTCCACACTCTGTGTGCAATTTTCTTATTAAAGGTTTCGAAGAATTTCATATCTACTTCATGGTTTCCTTTTTCCAAATCAACCTTTGTTATCTAGTAGTCCTAAGGAGCCAAGGATTCATGTGAGCTTCCATCTGGTGGCATTTCTATTTCAGTCTACCAATGCCCTGAGTTTTTATCAAATCTGATCCTTGAATCTATCTTGGCTTTCTTGGCTTTCTTCACCTTAGGTGTTTTTCCCAAGCATTTACTGACTAAATAATCAATTGGCATGGAAAAGGGAGCCATGCTCTGCTTCTTTTCAATAGAAGTCTCCAACCATTTAGGTGTGACTGATTCTTTATCGATGGTAGGGGAGAACTTGACCAAGGTGAGATTACTCTCTTGGCCCTCAGTATTCATCAGTGACTTCTGAGGTTCAGGTACACTGTCCACCATAAGTGGTTCTTCTTCAACCTTGAGATCAACTATAACTATACTCTTGGCTTTGGCTATTGATGCCTTCTTTGTTCTTGAATGGGTCACCCTTTTAGTTTTAGGGGTCGCTACTTGAACTTGAAGTTGAAGTGGTGATGGAACTACTTTAGCTTCAACTTCAACCGAATCTATAATAGGACCATGAATATCTTGATTAGTGACCAATTTTTGCTTTTGAGGAGCCTTTTTACTTTTGGTTTTTGAAGACTTCCTAGTCGGGTCAGGGGTGGCAACAATTTTTTATTTTACCCAACTTGTAGTTCTAGCTAGCACATCCGTAGTCCGAGAGAATACATCATCCTCTTCTCTTCTTCCCCAATCAATTTTTGGAATAGGCATGCACTCAATCTAGTCAATGTAAAATGGGTTAAGCACCTCTTTAGAATCTTCGTCTTTCAGCCTACATGTATCAAGATCCACATTAAACATTTTGATTTGTTCAATTGTTAGTCTCAACAATAGTCTTTTCCTTCTTTTGAAACCATGTGCCCAAGCAACTTTCCCTCAATCACAACAAAAATTGATCTGTTAGGGTTCAAAGAAATTCTATGTTCCCTACATTTTCAAGTACTTTCCTCAAATCTTTCAAGTGTTTCTTTCATCTTTTGGAAAACACTATCATGTCATCAAGATACATTGCGACACATTTATCCAGAAAATGACCAAAGGTTGAATTCATGGCTTGTTGAAAGGAATCCTTTTATAGGCAAAAGTACCCAAAGGTGTTGAAAATGCAGTTTTGTGTTGATCTTCCTTGACAATTTCTATCTAATTATAACTCGAGAAACCATCTAGAAAGGACATCATCTCCGAACTAGCAATTGTTTGAAGAATTTGATCCATTGTAGGTAAAGCAAAATTATCTTTTAGGCTTGCTTGATTAAGGTTTCTAAAGTCAACATAGATCCTTATCTCTCCATTCTTCTTTTTGACTGATTTTATATTTGCCAACTAGGTGGAATGATGAATTGGAAAGATGATGCAAGCTTTAAGCATTTTGTCTATTTCTTTGAAAATTACATCAGAAACCTTTGGATTGTATGTTCTCAACTTTTGCCTAAAAGGGGTAGTATCTAATTTTAGAGTGATATGATGCTTGAATTGGCCATTTATAAAAGTTTTAAAATCTTCATAAGACCAAGCAAAGACATCCATATATTCTGTAAGAATTTTGATGAATCTTTCTTTCTTGTCTTCTCTACAACAGGTTCCCAAGTTGATAATTTTGGGATTATGCTTATCTCCCAAATTGACCTTTTCAGAATCAGCATTTAGATTTTCTTTAGGTGATAAGTTTTTGTCCAGGAAAGCATCTCACCTATCAAAGAGTCTTTCAAGCTCAACTAGGGCTTTTGGTATTACATTTCCTTTTAATTGTAACACATCACTTTCATTAGTGAGATTAGGACAAAACTCTCTACATTCAAAATCTAAACCTTCAAAAGAATTAGTAGAGAATTTTTCAATACTTTGTAAAAAAGCATTAATATGAGCATCATCCTTAAGTACTTTCCATGAATTGTTATTGTCTAGGATGCTTGGCCTATGAATGATCTCAACTAAATATTTTTTATTTATGAAGTCTGAGTAGGGAATCAGTAAAGAGGCTGATACTACTAAAGAGTCAGCTTTATCATTTAGTTATCTAGGGATTGCTTCAATTGTAAAGGCTTTAAAATATTTGATCCCATCGCACACATGATTCCTATAATGTTTCATTCTTTGATTCTTAACTAAGAACATGTTTTTAACCTACTTTACTATTAATTTAGCATCTCCCCTTGCCTTTAGTAGTCTAATATTTCTTTGTTGGAAATATTCAGGACTAAAAAGGTTACTGAGAAGGGAGGGGTGAATCAGTAAACTTTAAAAAAAAATTTAAACCAATTCTGCATAATAACAAATTCACCATTCATTCATCTTCTTTACTATACGGATGAAAAGATTAACACACTGATTTGGTGACCCAGAAACCTTTCAATTTGAAAGTAAAATTGGGGTGGGGATGATGCCCATGAAATTTCAATACTGTAGTATAAAGTTGGCCAGTTAAGGCTTACAATGATCACTTCTGGTGATCTGCCCTGTTAGGAGCAAGTAGGACTGCTAGATCCACCTTGTTAGAGGATTTACAAACATACAATGAAGTATGCACTCTGTTAGGAGATTTAAAAAAGACTTTTAAGTCTACCCTGTTAAAGGATTTACAAACTGATTCACCTATTAAGATGAAGTAGTGGATCTGCTTGCAACTAGTTTGCTGATTAGATCTTATGTACTGATCACTTGATGTGATGGATATATCTTTGCTACTCCTTGATAACCTTGCTGAATACTCTGCTGCTAATTCTCTTTCAATTCACTCAATTACATTCTTACTTCACTCTATTGAAAATGGCACAATACATTACATAAATACCATTCCAATATTTATAGCAACAAGGTCGGCTGAACACAAGTGGACAAAACATTACTAAGTCGGCCAGATAGTAGAAAAGTTAGGTTCCTCAAACTCACTCGATGACCTTCTGATACTCGACATCCACTGCAATACACTGCATCATCATGTACTTAGTAAGAGTAGGGGTACGATCCATACTAATCATTCTGAGTAGCTTGGAACTTGGTAACCACTGGTGACTCGGTAAACATTGTGTCACTCGGTAGAAACTAACTCCGACGATTCACTTGGTAAGCACTGAATACTTCTTTTACCTTTCTATCTTGGTAATCACTGAAACCTTCATTTACCTTCCTGACTCAGTAAACACTAAATCCTTAGTTTACCTTCCTAACTCGGTAAATACTAAATCCTTCATTTACCTTCCTGACTCGGTAAACACTAAATCCTTCGTTTACCTTCCTGACTCAGTAAACACTAAATCCTTTGTTTACCTTCCTGACTCGATAAACACTACTGAACATACTTGGTAACCAATGAATGCTCAGTATGAACTATAAACTGAGTGATGAACTCGGTAAGAATTCAGAATCAAATAAGTGTTGTAACTAATGACAAATGTATCATTATTCCAACATTCTTATTATCTTGGCTTCTTCTATACCTAGAAGTAGAGCTTCATATTTTGCTATATTATTGGTATTTTCAAAAGAAAGTTTTTAAGAGGAAGGAAAATTTTGAACATTACGAGATATTACCACTATGCCAGCCCCAAATCCATTAGAGTAGTAGCTCCCATCAAACTCTAAAGTCCATAGTGAGTCTTCAACTTCTGATTTCTTAGTTGTTTTCTCATTTTCAGACAAAATCAAATAGTTAGCAAAATCAGTCTCTTGATAAAGGATCTGAGATTTGGGATCATCAAATGGAAAGACTGTATATTTGGATTTGGCTTCAGGTAACAAGGTTACTTTTTCTTTCCCTATAGGTATAATAGCTTAAGACCAATCCATTTTAACTTCCCCTCCCAGATCTCAACAAAAAGTTTGGCTAAGAAGAATACCATAACTAGTAGGAATGTCTACTGCTAAAATAGTAAGCTTAATTCACTTTTGAGGGAAATATACTAAAGAAACTTGGGCATCTTTAATCTCACCTATTAAATTAACTTGCTTGGAATCTATGGAATAACACTTACCAAAGGTTTTGGTTAATGTAAGATCAAGAGCCTTTGCTGCTGCAACTTGCATTATGTTGTTAGAAGCACCTATATCTATGATGCAATTATTTAGCTTAAAACCATGAAGGAAGATGGATACATAAAATGGATTAGATTTTTGAGAAAAAGGAGCTTTAGGGCTAACTTTGTCTGGTTGAAGTATCCTTTCTTGGTTATTAGATGCTTGGGTCTCCTATTTCTTTTCCTAAGGAATTTCACTTGTTTTCTTAGCAAAAATTTCATTATTCCTTGAGACCCTGGTTCCATTTATTTGTTTAGTTGTTAAATTAGGGAAAGATTGGTGAACATATTCAATTAGTTTATTGAGCTCTCTAGGGTTCACTCTTAAGTATTCAGCAGGGGAAATCTGTATTTTAGATGCTTTACAAAACTCAACAATGTCAAATGAGGAATCAAGATCAGACCTTTTTAGGATTTGGGGTGTCTTTGACTACATGGGTGATGACTTATTCTCATTTTCCCCTTTTGTCTTTAATTCCTTTTCTTGAATAGGGGTTTCATTATTTTTAGAATCATCAGCTTTAGCAGCCCTCTTCCCATGGATTAAGATTGTGCATGCAGCTTCTTCTAAGGTTAAAAGGATATCACCACTTCTATCAGAATCATATTCATATTCAAGATAGTAGCTTACAGAGTCACCAGGTTCTTTAGAAGGTTTTCCTCTATTTTTACATTAGTTGAGGCTACTTTTTCTGCTTCAAGTTGCTAATATTTTATATTCTCAAGACAAGAACTTCCCTCATGATCATTCATAAGATGAAAAATACACATGTTATTTTTATTAAGTGGAGCTTCAAACTATAATCTTTGTTAATTTGGGGGAAAATTAATTTTTTTTCCTTGAAAATTTCTTTGACCTAAATATATTCTTGGAATATCTTGGTATTGAGTGTTCATCTTAGGAATTTGCTTCTTGATAGTCATCACATCATTCATGAGTTTCTGAACTAATGGGTCTAATTTTTAGAAGTATATGGTTGTGACTTTGAAGTCTACATTTCTTGTTTCGACTTCCCTATGGCTAAAAGGTCATCCTCTAATTCAATAGCTAGTCTTTGAGCAACATCAATATCTACTACCTTGTCTCTTCTTAAATGAAAATTGATATTTGGAGGCATTGCATTAACAAAGAAACCTTTGCAATTTTTTGCATTAGGTCTCTTAGTAGAAGTGATTTTATGAAGTATTTTATTGAGTTTTTCTACAAAATCTCTCATGGGCTCATGTACTTCTTTCTTTAATTGGGTCAATTGGAGGAGCAAGGTATGTTCATCATCAGCAGATTTAAACCTATTTTCAAAATCATTTCACATCTCACCCCAGGTGGTGATAGACCCTTGTGGGAGATGGTAAAACCAATCTACAACATCATCAATCAAGGTTTGTACAAATAGCCTTACAACTACATCTTTATGAGTGACATCAAGAACTGCACATGTAATGTTAAAGGCATTGAGATGTTCATCAGTAGATTTCTTCCCATCTCCATAGAATTTGGGTAATACTTCTCTAGCACCTTTAGAAAGAGGATTCAATTTAGCTCCAAGGGCTAGGGGACCTACTTGTACACCCCATGGGTTAGCAGTCATTCTTGGTAGGATGAAACTCAATGGTTGAGCATTAAAAATGGAAGGTACTAGTGTCCCTAGTAAGATTAGGGCTTGGAGGCTTACAATTACAGGGGTAGGTTTTTGAGGAGATGTTGGTCTACTTTTTCTTTTAATAGATTTTTTGTGTTTATTAAAGAGATTAGGAGAAAAATTAAGACTCTTTACAAATTCGTAAGACTGATCGATAAACCCCTTCCTTTCTTCACTTTGAGTATACTTCATACTAGCTAGTTTATCTCAATAAAAAAAAATTCAATACTCAAAATGGCCTCGAAACTAGTCTATCGACTACTACTTCTTCATTAGCAACTGGTACACCTCTAATGAATTTGGCCCTTTCTTCTTTCCTTTCAAGTACTTGGTTAACTTGTGTAAACTATTCTAGGCTTGTTTTGAGTTTCCAAGCTTGTACACTTAGATTTGAAATAATGTCCTCTTGAGTATTATCAAACCCTAAGCTTGGTTGAAGTACAGGGAAAATTTCATGATGAGGTAAAAAAATTTCTAGTCCTCCCCAGCGGAGTCACCAAAAACTATTAGTAAACAGTTTATATGCAAAATAGAGAAAAATGTATACCAAAAAATGAATTCGTTTACAAGACTAAGGAATTCTCTACTTAAAGTTTCTTCAATAAAATAGGCGTAGCTGCCTTTATTGCAAATAATGATTTTTGATCTTTTAACTCAACAGAAAGATATTTTCAAAATATAATCTGCTGACAATGTTGAATCAACTTATTCTATCTCATCAATATAAAATAGATTTTTATGCTAAAGAACCACTCAATTTTAACTATCAATATTATCCACATAATTGAAAATTAAGTAATCGAGCAGGTAGATTCAATAAAACTCACTTGTCACAGCTTCCCAAATTTTGAACTGGCAATTTCAGAATTAGCGACAAACACAAAAAAATATTTTTATATAAATAGTATCTTTAGAAACACTAATTCAAACAAGAAGATAATAGTATCTACATCCAAAAGCTTTTAACAAAATCAAACTGCAGAGTTTTCTTTGTATTTGTTGAAATCTGAAATGCTACTTTTAAACTTAAGATTAAACCTTTAAAAAAAAAAGCTTTGTCTATTAGTCTACTACAGATTAACTCATGCCATACTAATTACTAAATATTTATAAGGCATGGGGCTGGACAATTGCCAAAATTAACTTGCTAGGAGTAAAATAATATTTTGGTTAACACAATTGTACTAACCAAAATGCAAGAAAAATAAAACAATAGAAAAGAACAACTAAGGGACTATGTTTAACTACATCTTTTGGTCAGGTAGCACCATTCCCGCTGGCCATGTTTCTTGCCACTTTCCATGCATTATAGGTAGTTGAAAATGTTGAAATAACAGACTGATGCGGTAGACCAATGTAGGCAAGCCGTTGCTTCCATATTTCCTTTTCTTTCTTCAATTCCACTATCTTTTCTTCATGCATTTCCAAATGTTTCAGATTAATTATTAGTATGGCTTCAGTGTGTGCTACATTCAAAAAGTCTTTCTTCATTGGTGTCTTCTTGTCCTGAAGTTCCTAGAATCTCTTCTAAATCTCTTTGATCACTTCCTCAGATTGGGCAATAGAGTCCTCTTATTTTCCTGTGAAATGCTTGAGAAACCACTTAAGGTCTCCCTAAATTATTTGGTGTATGACCTTAAGTTCTTGTAGTGTTTCTTTGATTTTATTCATGCCTTGTATTAATGCTTCATTCCTCTAGTCAATACAATCTTTGCTAATACACAAGGCTTTCTCATCTAAACCTACCACAAGACATTCGGGCTAGAACTTTTTTACTCCAAATTCTTGGATATCTTCCAACCATATCACTATCTTCACCCAATTGTTTCCTTCCTTCTCATATCCTTCATTTCTTAGTTCTACCTTTTTAATGATGGTGGAGATTTCTTTCGAAGCCTTATCTAGGAGACCTATATGTTTCACAGTGTCATCCAGGATGCTCTGCACCCATTCCGCTACTGTCTTTGCAACTACTTTGCATTTATGTAGGTTATCAAGAGATTGTTGGTTGGTTGCAAATGACATATCAACAATCACTAACATCTCACTAATAGATTTTTCTTTAGGATGAAGAATGGCATCAATATACTATGCCATAATATTTATTTTCTCCTTCATCTCCTATTTATCTTGTCCATCCTTCCACACCTTGTGTGCAATTTTCTTATTAGAGGATTTGAATAATTCCATATCTACTTCACATTTTCCATTTCCCAACTCAAACTTTGTTATTTGGTAGTCCTAAGGAGCTAGGGATTTGCATGAGCTTCCATCTAGCGGCATGGCCATTTCAGCCGACCAATGCCCTAAGTTTTTATCAAATCTGATCCTTGATTCTATCTTGGCTTTCTTCACCTTAGGTGTTTTTCCCAAGCATCTATTGACTAAATCATCAATTGGCATGGAAAGAGGAACCATGCTCAACTTCTTTTCAATAGAAGTCTCCAACCATTTAGGTTTGATTGATTCTTTATCAGTGGTAGGGGAGAACTTGGCTAAGATGAGATTATTCCCTTGGCCCTTAGTATTCACTAGTCTTTTGAGGTTCAGGTACACTATCAACCATAGGTGGTTCTTTTGCAACCTTGAGATCAACTATCACTATACTCTTGACTTTTTCTACTGATACTTTCTTTGTGCTTGAACAAGTCACCCTTTTAGTTTTAGGGGTGCCTTCTTGAACTTGAAGTTCAAGTGGTGATGGAACTACTTCAGCTTCAACTTCAACCAAACATGCAATAGGACCATGAATAACTTGATTAGTGACCACTTTTTTCTTTTGAGGAGTCTTTTTACTTTTTATTTTTGAAGACTTTCCAGTCAGGTCATGGGTGACAACAATTTTTTATTTTATCAAACTTGCAGTTCTAGCTAGCACATCCTTAGTATGAGAGAATACATCATCCTCTTCTCTTCTTCCCTAATTAATTTCAAGAATAGGCATGCACTCAATCTGGTCGATGTAAAATGGGTCAAGTACCTCTTTAGAATCTTCCTCTTTCAGCTTGCATGTATCAAGACCCACATTAAACATATTGATTTGTTTAATTGTTAGTCTTGACCATAGCCTTTTCCTTGCTTCAAACTCATTAGGACAATTTGCCCAGTAGTCTTCCAACTATGGAATGTGAACAATAGAGACTACATTTTTAATGTTGTTCTTGACAAACCCTAAATAATCAAAATCTTCCTGAGAGGAGAAGGGTTTAAAGCACAAATGGGTCAATGATGCTTTTGTTAACATGGCTTGATTTAGACTAGGAAACCTATAGTGGCCAATTTCAGTAGGAAAGAATATAGAAGAAGACCTCTTAGAAATCTCAAAAGGCTCTATCATAGAGACAAATTGTCTACACATTTTAGATAAAACAATAAAGTATGAGCAATAATGAGGCAACTTCAATGGTTCATCAAAAAATCCACCTACTCTGAGATATGTGAACCTAGGGAAATGAATGTAAAAGCAACCATAGACTTGTATAGATTGCATGGCTTCTTTAGATAGTCTATTATTTTTGTGACCTTGAAGTTCAAAGATGAGCCTTCACAAAAAGACATCATTTACCCTTCTGAACTCTTTACACAAAGTAGCTTCTTGAAGGTCATTGTAATATTGGTGAATGGGCATTTCATCTATCCATGGTGAATGCAAAAGGTTTTCCTATTCTTTAGATGCTACTAGGACATAAATCAAAAAGGAAGACAAGAAAATTGGACCAAAGTTGTTCACAGCCACTAAATTGTTGTGCAAATTCTCAACAATTAGGTTTGCCTAGTCAATGAACTTATCTCCTTCTATAATCTTTTAGATAAAGAAATACATCCATGTCTCCCAATGAAATGCATGTTCATTTCCCTTAATTTTGGTCAATAGAAGTACAATATCTACAATTTCCTTGATGAAATGCTCAATGGTTAATGGTTTGGGCAACCTTGAACCACCATCTGCCAGTTTTAGAAGCCAAGACTAAGCTACTTTATTATCATAATTTCTTTTTCTTTAGCATATAGGCATTCTACTTCCTCAAACATCCATGGTTCATAGGGTTCTTTGTGAGGGATCCTAAAGGCCAAATAAACACTGGTTTTGTTTATCTTAACTATCACTTCCCCATAAATTTTCCTGATACACCTTGTGCTAGGATCATAATGATTTGCACAGTCAATAACTAGCTTTGGGCATGTGATTGCTACAGGAAAGGTGGCGCCTTCAAGCAACCCACTATTAACTAGTCTTTGGTATATGGGACCTGACTAGGTGTTCCTAGCTCTTTCAATGACATCGGTTAAATTTTTATTAACCAAAAATGTGTCATGAATTTCAGGAAAAGAGCTAAGGAGACATGGCTTTTCAAATTTGGGCATTTTGGGGTGAAATAACATCATTGCTTTCTATGGGATGACAGGTTCTAAAAGATACAAATGGAAATATTTCAAAACAAAAGCAAGCACAAATAAAATTGCAGAGGGTAATGGCAGTGCACTTACAGTTTGATAGAGTTATATCCTACGACTCATTCTCCCTACCAGATGATGCTAGAATTTCTTTTGCAAATGGCAGAATAAATAGTGAAATGGAAAAATAAATGCATTTAAGGGATAACTTACAAAGGAAATCATAGTATAGATATGGCAAGTAAATATAATACTTACTATTTGTGTGCTACACATCAGAAAAGACCCTCTGAGTGATTTTTTTATAAATGCCCATCAAATCTACACACCTATTAATGCTCCATGTCATCATGAAATGAAAAATTTTCCTTTTGCCAAATCTTGCCATATCATAACACATGCCACTGTAATGTTCTTATTTATTATCTCACATGCCTTGGGAAGTGTCTTTATTGCGACCAACCTCACTTTTTTAATTCAAAGATTGAATGCCTACATGAAAACATAATGTTAGTATATGAAAGCGATATCAAAGTTGAAGTTGAAGTTTGAGATGATTGAGCTTCAACTTCAACTTTGGTTTCACCAAGGCTGATTCGGGTAGAGAAAGTGGACTTTGTCATATGAAAGATAGAAGGGAGCTCAAACTTGAACTTGAAGTTAATTGAAACTTCAAGTTCAACTTCACGACTAAGAAATCACTCACGACTAAATCCCCCTAAGACGAGAAAAATATAGGTGGTAACAACTTGTTTAGGAGAGGTCTCGATGGAACACTACTTAGATGTTTAGAACATGATTAGTCCAAATGAATAGTAATCAATGTATAAGAGGGAATTTGTGAATCTCACTCTAATAGCTTGACACTAGCTCGTAAACTTATTAGAGCTAGTTACTATTGGCCAAATATGGAGTAAGAGTCAATAAAATATGCCAAGTCTTGCAAATAGTGCTAGCTCTATAGAAATCTGATTCACACTACAACTAGAGAGCTAGTTCCATCTATCACGCTATGGCTATTTCAACAATGGGCCTTTGATATTTTGTGTTACATTCACCCGTCTTCTTCAAATGGACCAAAATTCATCATTATAGCTACATACTACTTCACTTATTGGGTAGAGGCAATCTCTTTCTCTATAGAAAATGCCAAAATTGTAGCTTTGTTCATTATGAATTACATCATATATAGGTATGGTGTACCTTCCTCCATCATTACTAACAATGGAGGATAGTTTAAAAACAAGGATCTTAAGAAGTTGTGCAAAATCTTTATAATTACGCAACACTGGTCTTCTATTTATTACCCCCAGGATAATGGTCAAGTAGAGGCATCCAACATGGTGATCCTTAAGATCTTGTATCAATAGTTAACAAATCTAGAAGGGACCGACACCTTCAAATTAATCTGACTTTATAGGCTTACAAAACAAGTATTAGAACTTAATAGGTAAAACAACCTTTTCTTTGGTATATGGAGCAGATGTTGTGCTTCCAATTGAGGTTGCGATTCCTACTTTGTGAATCTCCATGAAGGGCCTCATTACTAATGATGACTATAGAATATCTTAGCTTCAAGAGCTAGAATTGTTAGATGAACGTCAACAAGCAGTGTTTGATCATATTCAAGCTTATTAGCAGTGTATGTCTGGAAGCTACAATAAGAAAGTCAGGCCATGTGACTTCCAGCTAGGTGATCTTATTCTGAGAGAAAACCCTAAGAATTAGTAGCAACGAGTACAAAAAGCGAAGCTCGAACCCAACTAGCTTGGTCCATACATAGTTACTATAGTGTTTGGATCTAGTGCTTACCAATTTTCTATTGCTGAGTGAGAGGTGCTCAAGGAGCTAATCAACACTCTCCATCTAAAGCAGTTCTATAGCTAATTTGATTCCAAACATTCTCTATATATACTTAAAAATCTTGAAAAAAAAGTCTAAAAATTGAAAAATGTCCTAAAAAAATCATTATCTTAGGGAAAAGCTTGCAATAGGTGCCTTGGTAATAGCAAAAAATAGTTTAATTTTTTTTTTTTTTTTTAAAAGAGAAAAAGAGAAAAATACAAAGAAATTGAAAAATCGAAAAATACAAAAATACAAAATGATTGAAAAATCAAAAAAAAAAAAAAGAGAAAAATACAAAAAAAAATTGAAGAAAAAAAAAGTGTCATTGATGAAAACCTGGCAAACAAGCATCATGGTAGGGAAAAAAAAGAGAAACCCTTGCCAAGAAGGTGAAAACCTAGTAAACACGCACCTGTTGTTTCAAATGCTATATCTTGCAGCACATCTTTTGGCATAGTTTCTTTCTTGCTTTAGTTTTTTGCTTTAACTCATGCATCTATGAATTGAATCTTGTCATAACTTGGGGGTAACACCCTATAGTGTCATAGTAATCTTTCATGATAGTCACCAGTTATTCTAATTGCATCTACCTACTATAGCTAGTGTCACTTTTGAGATTCTTCTTATGGAAGATCTCTTTCACGATAGTCATTAGTTGTTCTAACTGCATCTGCCTATTATCATTCATGTCACTTTTGAGATTCCTCTCATAGAATTTCTCTTTCATGATAGTCACCAATTGTTCTAACTATATTTACCTACTATCTCTCATGTCACTTTTGAGATTCCTCTCACAGAAATCTCTCTCACATTAGTCACAAGTTATCCTAACTATGACTATCTATTGTCCCTCAGTTTCTTATTATGGTCTTCTTATTGAAGATTCCTCTTTGACTTTAGTCACTAGTTGTTCTAACTATGTATGTGTTATGTTGTCTTCCTACTGAAGATACTTCTTTCATACATGTTTTGAACATTGACACTTGACATCAATCCTATAACATAAAAAATGAACTCAAAATGATGAACTTGTTTGGGATATGATGATCTTTTCTTTGTTTTTCTTGCTTTCACTTTATCATGTCTCTTTGAGCAACTCGGTAATGTTACTTTTGAGGAAAGAAGCAAGGACTGCGGGTATGATCTTTTCTTTTCTTTCTTTTTGTTGGTTTAGTTCCAATGATCTAAAGCATCTATATAAAAGGGGTGTCCACTATAAGAGCCTCTATCTCATATTGGATGGTTGTGTGTACCTCAACTCATTTTATATGGACTCTCTATTGATGTTGGTTCTTTTTCTTGCTTGTTTGAGTGAATTCTCTATCCTATAGTAAATACTATACTCATCCTACTAAGTGAATGTATGGGTCACTACGAGTATACCTAACACACTTTTGTCTTAGGTTACGAATGCAAGTGTTGTTGCAAATAGAATACTTACTGATTACTTAGCATAAGAAGGATCTCTCATGTGTTTGGTATGTTTACATGCAAGAAACATTCTTGTCATCCTAGCATTTATGCTTTGATGCTTATGTCTACTTGCTACATTAAAAGGGACAAATGTTTTAGTCATTCTAGCTTCTTGTGCTTCAAATACTTACATTTAATCCTAACAAGACTAGAACATATGTCATATTCATGTTCCCATGATTGCAATGTGTTGTGGTGTCCACAAAAAATGCCACATTCCTCACTAGGAATGGGACCCCTACTTTTTTTGACTCCCAGACTCATAGTTCAGGAGTTGGGAGAAGAAGAGTTTTACTAGACCTTAGGATTTTAGAGTCAATATTTGAAAAAATCACAAAAAAATCAAAAAATTGAAAAACACAAAATTAAAAAATTTGAAAAAAAAAAAAAAGTTGAAAAAAAAAGTGCCGCATGCCTGTGTGCTCACACTGCTCACTGTGTGCCTGTGTGCTTGCACGACGCTCATGCCCATGCGCCTGCACACTGTTCGATGCTCATACCCACATTGCATGATGCTCACACCCATGCCATGATGCTCACGCCCATGCCTCATGATGCTCATGCTGCACAGTTCATGCATGCATGTGCATGATTAAGGTGCCTCGTGTGCATTTGCACCGTCAAGTTTTTCCTGAGTAGCCATAAAAGGGGTTTAAAATATATCGTAACACTCATGCTCGTGCCATACGATGTGCAACACATTGCCACAGTTCATGCATGAACACGCACACATGATTAAGGTGCCTCATGTGCATTCGTGCCATCGAGTTTTGCTTGAGTAGCCATAAAAGGGGTTTAAAATATATCATTTAAGTATAAGTATATTTAATTTCTTATACTTAAGATATATTTTAATATATGCAATGAATCTTTTGAGATAGGTTTCAGACCTCCTTGAGATAAGGTAAAGATTTTAGGAAATTTCAGGGCTTCAAAAATCCAGACTTAGCAAAATTTCAGGGCTTCAGGAATCTAGACTTAGCCAAATTTTAGGGCTTCAGGATTTCAGACTTAGCCAGATTTCAAAATTCAACTCCAATTTTGTTTGAGTAGCTAGTATGTCTTTACTATGCATTGTTAACTCTACGGACTACTGTTTGCTTCTTTTGTAGGTAAAAATGGCATCCTCAACTTGTCGAGGTCACAACTTTTGACTCAGGCCTCAGAATTCATAACTGCTTACACCTTTGGAAAGAAGAACTAAAGATCTAATTTTAGTCCCTAAAATAGTGAGCCTTTGACTACCTAATTTTAGGGACTGACAAAGGTTTCGACTTGAAATTTTGAGAAAAAGACCTCTAAAAAGGTCATTTAAAAATGCCTAGAAAAATTTGCGAAAAATATGAAAATGTGACAAACATTTGATCATCTTGGATAATCTAGATCACTTGGTTTCTCACCAAGAAGGATTGTACAGGTGGAGAGAAGACAAAGGTCAAAGATACAGAGGTTTGACACATAAAGAAAATCAGGTTTCTCATCTTATGCAGCTATTAAGGACAAGATTCAATGCAGGTGCCTTGATATTTTTGATTGAAGAAGCAGAGGGAGTGCAAGTTTATGAAATTAATTGGCTATAAAGAGGGTGTAAATCATCAAAAAGGGGCATGGAGCGTATACAAAAGGTGATCTAAAACCTCATTTAATAAAAACCCAAAAATCATTTTCAAAATTGAGAACTTTGATTTTTGGCAAATTAAGCTCTACAGCTCCGCAAGTCCGCAGCTCCGTAGGTATGCAGGTCCACAGCTCTGCAGGTATGTAGCTCCGCATTTTTTAGCTCTACAATTCAGAGGTGCACTGACAGTTGACTGCCAGTTCCAAAAATATCACTTTCCATGCATTGAGAGCGCATTTTGACAATAAGTTAACTCCAACACACATCAAGTGGAGGGCCAGCTTATATTTTGGTGTCTCCATGCACTTCTACTTTGACTGATGGCTTCCTCTTACTCTCTCTCTCATGTTTTCTCTATTTTCGACATGTAAAGGGCTCATGCATCCAATTAATGAATAAAATATGGACAGAGTCTCTCTAAGCACCAGTTAGATTGTTAGTTTGTATATATTTAGTTTGTTTAAATATTTTAAAAGCATTTTATTGCATCAAGATATCTGTCACTCTCAACACAAATTGAGGAGATGATTTCTTATAAATACCCCATTGTAAAATGTAACAAGGGCCATCGTTATTATGCAATAAAGTTATGCTTTTGTTGCTAGCATTTGGAGTGTAGTTATTCTTGCCTGAATGTGTTATTGTTTTGTGAATTTTATTCATGAGATTGTGATTGAGCCAAAGGTTTATTGCATTGTTTTTGGTTGTGTGATCTTTTAGTTCTGGTGTTTTCCATAGATATATGAATTTTGTTGACGTAACGAGCTTGAGAAGAGATCACCCGATTATGTCTACATAGCTTTTCGTCTCGCATGAGTGCACTGTCTATGGCCTTGCAATTTGATGAAGAGTGAAACATCATTTGATTTATTAAAGATTCTCACCGACGATTCCATCAGTGGATTCTAGGAAGCACTGCTCTTGTTTTCATTAGTTTCCTACCAATTTCTTGGAAGGTTTAACTTGCAGCATGTTGTGTTCTATTGCTTATGTTCATTTAGGAATTTCAATTTCAAGTTATTTGATTTCATGTTATTTGCTTTCAGTTTCGCTATTTTCTTTGCTAACCCCCTATTAGAACAGGACCTCATAGTAGTTGCATTGTTAAAATTGCATTCATTGAAAAAATGGAAAATACAAAAAATATTGTTCTTTTGGTGTGATATTTTGAGATAGCAAACAAATTTTACTTCGATTCCAAGACAAAAGAGTTTTTTTAGAACTAGCAAAGGCCTCCTCATGAACATTCACATTTATCTTCTGCTGAGCAGATTTTGGTACGTTGTAAGACAAACATTGAACCTTGGAGAGGATCCTTAAAAATATTTTCTTTTCAAGAGAGGAATTACACTATGGATTCCTACCATTGACCTCATGCAAAATGAATGCTCAACACAATGTCAATGGGAATTGTACAAAATTTGGATTTCACTACACGCTTAGTAATGATAATTTTTGAAGCTTGGTAATTGGACTTAGGGTTGCATCTAGCATAGGGTTGCATTGCATAAGCACATGGTTTGATCACTAGTTTACTTACTTCCTTTGTGATGAGAGATTATTAGTTTCTTCAAAGTATCACATTTCTCCATGACTACACAAGCATTCAGTTCTTTGGTTTGTCCTTTCAATCTTCATGGGATACCTGTCACTATCAACAAAATGGAACACTATATGAGATGTTAGTTCATTCACATTTTGCATTCCATACATAATATCATGGTTCATCTCATCTACACTACATCCATACATCATATCAAATTTGCATTCATAATCATAGAACTAACATCTCATGTACAATAAGTTATAAAGAAAGGAAGATGACACATGTAAAGATACTTGAATCAAAATCTCATATATATATGGAGTCAAGTGTACATCGGTGCAAAACTAAATGCCACTTGAGTGCTATTGATCTCAAAAATAGTACAAAATAGGATTGGCACACCAATTGATACATAGCCAAAGAAAAATCAGAACAAAATGAGCTAACTCTGTCCCTCCCCATCCTCTCCAACTGGCAGAGGAGGAGGAGGAGGCATATCTGGTCTCATTGGAGGCTGTGCACCTCCTAACTCTCTAGAATAGTGTGAAAATTAGGGCACCCACTCTACCTCCTTTGGTACTACTATCACATCTTGTTGCTACTTTGATCTGTGAGCCTCTCGCTCTAGCTTCTCTCACAAGTCACAAATCTCTCAATCTCACTCTATTATCCTAGTGTATCTCACAACAAGCTATATATGCAACTCCCCCAACTACCCTTATGCAGTCCTCACACGATCCCTTGATCTCCTAAGGGCATCCTAAGTCTATGTCAGGATATCTCTTCCCTATGGCCTAGCAGGTTGATCCTACATCTCCTCATCACCTAGCCCTGGCTTTGCCTACTCAGCTGGCTACTTTGCCTCTATATGTGGTCTTTGGGTGTCTCCTCCAATTTCTCTTAGAGCCCATCTCACCTTGAGAATGCCTCTAACCTCTCCCACTACCACAAGCATCTAGATTTGATCCCATCTACCAAGGAGGAATCATAATGTATCGAGTCCTTTATCTATCTCTACCTTGTTATTGTTGTTATACTGGTGGTTGTGGTACTAGCACTAGCTATATGGGGATGGCCACCCCCACTGGGTTAGTGAATCTTAGAAAGGGATGACTTGCAACATGTGCCTAATATGTCAAAGTCATCTCCACATTGGCTATGGCCAGCAAGTAATCCCATTCGGCTATACTAGGGTATGCACATTGACCATCGAATAGCCTAGGTCTAACCTCATTAACCACCCACAATCCACATCTATAGTGAGTTGTGCATAAGAGCAGTACACCTGTGATATGTCTTGTGGCTGACCATACTACTACCAAACTCATGTCAGCAAGAATCTCTTGATCACTTGCATGGAGTGACCTATCAGTGGTAGAGATGTAAACATATATCCTAGCTTCACCTGTACATCGTCCCATGCCTCCATCTCCCTCCATAGTCTCCACAACACTACTACTAGGTCATCCAATCAACCTCTCCAATGCTCAGTCTTCCCCAAAGTTGCCTAGGTCAACTGGCATTGATATCTACATATTTACAGCTCCATAGACAGTTTGTCATCTACAAAAATGAGTCTCATAATGAGAAAATGCTCACATGCCCACACCTAAAGTATATAAAACTAGTAGCCATGGTCCTCCTCTTGTGATATATGATCTCATACATCTCATGGAATATATCACTCAGATGCCCCTAACATCAATTGTAGCCTTCATCCCCATCCACACTCTAAACCATCCTGACCTTTGTTATGCATTAGAAAGAAACTAATGAATATGCTAAGTACTACTGCCAATCTGTGGGTTGGACCATAGATATGCACTAGCTCATCATAGGTGATGGCTATGCCAATGATGAAGTCCTCAAATATGGCCCTTAGTGCCTCTATACCTATCCATGGTACTATGTCATATACAATCAGTGGCCCATGGAATGGTATAAGTAGTATCCTATAGATATCCTTCAGAGTGATAGTCATATGTCCTTATGGTAGATGGAAGGTATTCATCTCTGAATAGAAAAACTCAACTAGTGCAGTCAATAGGTTGTTATTGACTAGTAATGTGGGAATCTAGCAAAGATATGATAATCCTATAGCATCAATGTATCCATGTCTACATCATCTAACTATCATGACAAAGCTTCTTAAGGTAGATAATGTGATCATAATCTGACATCAAGAAAGATAACCTGCACACACGAAAACACCAAGCAAACAATTAGTCTCCAAAAGATGAAAAAATAAATAAAAATGAAAAATATTTATGAGAATATCAAATTTAAAACATTAAAATTTTCATTTTACACCAATTTTTTGTGGGACAATTCATGTTCTCATGCAAGCTTACACATCTTCATGTGGGGAGACACTTTCTTGCATGAGAAATGAAAAAACATTTAGTGGAAAACTAGCCATGTTTAGGGCTTTTCACACAAAAAATTGGTATATTTCATGTGAGGAATCCCACAAAACTATATGAATAAGTACTAGTCTAGTATTTCTTCGTGCAAAATGACAAAAGGAAGGATGGGGGAAAACTAGGGTGAATGGCACATCCAGCTCTCCAAACCACCCTGCAAGAGTTAATAAATGAAAGTAAACATATAGAACATCAACCAAAGGAGGAAGAAGAGTGAAACACTTTTATTGATTCATCAAAATCTCTTCATACATGCCCAACTGTAAGGCCTTCTAGGTTATGGACAAATATTAATACATTCACATTCAAAGATCTAAAGACAAATTCACACTTTCCAGTTTTTCTTTGCAATCCTCTCCAAAATTGCCTAAAAAATCTTCACTGACCTAGCTTCTAGCCTAAAAACTCTATTTATACTAGCCAAAATGTCTTAAAAATCATTCTAGAACATGGAGAAGTGACAAGTTGACTCTTAGCCAATGTTAAATGCAAATAAACCTAATATTGCATACAGAAGTTGGCCTACATCAACAATTAACTATCTTAAAATTGATGTCTAAAAAAAATTGTGATATCTCCTAGATCCAATTGATTTGGAACTCATGCTTCAAACTATGGGTATATATCTAGGTCCTCTACAAACCTTTAAGTGCACAAGGTCTGATTCATTAAGGAAAAGTGTGTATCCATTCTGAAAGTTGAGCACAGAAAACTATTGCATAGAATTTCTAGAAATTGATGTTTTGGGAGGACTACCATAACTTCCAACCTTTAAGGAGTTAAAACTTTAAATCTGAAAAATAGATAGTACTCTAGGCCCCTTCAATCCTTGAAGTGTGCATCCCTTCATTAATTATGAAAAATTAGTTACATGATCTACAATAGGCACCCCAAAACAAGAAAATGTAGTTTCAGTAGAACCCAGTTTCAGTATAAGGTAAAACCTAAAAACATAAAGGATAGTAGTACAACCCAAGATATTCCTACATCAGATAACTAGGGTTGGAAGAAATGATTCTCCTAAATTATTGAGATGTCACAACCTGAGCTAAATCCAACTCAAATTAAGAAATCCTTGAAGCATCTTCCATAGGTCTTTTCTTCCACTTCACCAGATATTCATAATGCTCTTGCCAATTCTCTGATCCAATATCTATTCAACTTCTTCAATTTTCTTGGTAGGATAGTCCTCTGATACCATAACTTCATCATTTGACTCATGATACTTGTACAAATTAGTAACATTGAATATAGGAGATATATCCATTGCATCAAGTAACTACACTTTATAAGCATTTCCATTATCAAATTTCTTCAAGATCTTACAAGGTCCAAACTTCTTCATCTTTAGTTTACTATATGTTCCAATAGGAAATCTTCCTTTCTTCAAATGAACCATCACCTCATCACCAAATTTAAAATCATTATGTCTCCTAGACTAATCAGTAGTCTCCTTATACTTTTGATTACTTTGTTCTATCCTCAACTTCACTTCCTTATGCAAAGGCTCCATATAATCCAAAAATTCTTCTCTTGCATCACTTCTCTTTTCTTCACTAGCAATATCCCTCAAATATGATACTTCTGTAGGCTTCATTCTAGTAACAATGTCAAAAGGTGTTTTCCCTGTACACCTATTCAGAGAATTATTGTATGCAAATTCAGCTTGTGCCAATACTATCTCCCATTTACTTGGCTTAGTCTGAACTAAACATCTCACCAAATTACCCAAGTTTCTATTCACAACCTCTGTCTTTCCATCTGTCTATGAATGGAATGTAGAACAAAACTTCAACTCAATACCCATCTTTTTCCACAAAGTCTTTCAAAAATAACCAACAAACTTACTGTCTCTGTTAGAAATAATACTTTTGGGTAATCCATGCAATCTCACAATCTCTTTAAAGAAAAGTTCAGCAACATTCTTAGCATCTGATGTCTTCTTACATGGTATCAAATAAGCCATCTTAGAAAATTTTCCCCCCACAACAAATATAGAATCATTCCCCTTCATTGTCTTAGGCAATCCAAGAACAAAATCCATATTGATATCACTCCAAGGTTTCTTAGGAATTGTAATAGGTGTATACAATCAGTATTTTGACTCACTCCTTTTGCAACTTGACAAACTTCATAACTCTCTACAAATTTCTAAACATCCTTATACATTTGCAGCTAATAATACTTCTCTTTTAGAAAATTCAATGTCTTATCAGTTCCAAAATGTCCAGCCAATCCACCTTTATGCTTTTCCTTAATCAAATTCAACCTCATAGAACTTCTAGGAATACACAACTAAATACGTTTGAACAACATACCTTCTTGAATGAAGTACTCATCATACTTACATGATTGGTCAAATTTGGTTCTCTACACTCTCTCCACACCTCAGAAAAATCAAGATCAACATCATACAACTCTTTCATTTCATCAAAACCAAGAACTTCAACCTTCATTTTAGTCAACAAAGAACATCTTCTACTTAATGCATCAGCAAGTCTATTAGTAATACCAGTCTTGTGTTTAATGAAAAATGTAAAATTTTGCAAATACTCAACCCACTTCATATGTCTTTGATTCAATTTATGTTGACTTCCCAAGTTTTGTAAAGCTTTATGATTAGCATATATCACAAACTCCTTAGGAATCAAATAATGTCTCCACTTCTTCAATGCTTGAACAATAGCATAAAACTCTTGATCATACACTGAATACTTCCTTTTAGCATCATTCAACTTTTCACTAAAGAAAGCAACAAGCTTACCTTCTTGGCTTAATACAACTCCTATTGCATTACCACTTACATCACATTCAACTTGAAATATTTTATTGAAATTAGGTATGTTAGGATTAAACCATAGACAAAAAATAACAATTACATGCAAATATAACCAATAACAAAAAATAATAGACCACATAGAAAAGAACATAAGGCACCAAGATTTAATGTGGTTCACCCAATCCGTAGGTTATGTCCATCAAATAGCAAGTTTGATATTATTACAATCTAGTGATTACAACATCATTACAATTTATAATCCCTTATAACTCAATACCACCACAAGAACCAATTTTGCATCACAACTATGATACAACCCTAACCCTAAGCCCTTTTATAAAAGTATTAAACTACTTTAGGGTTACTACATGTCATCCATAAATTAGCCATTACTTTAGTGGAGAATCTATGAATGGTGAATCTACAAATAGTACAAAAAAAAAATTCCAGCCCCAAAGAATTTATGAAATATGTACAATACTTTCTTGATTAGTCACCAAAAACTAACAAGGTAAAGCCAATACAGGTGATTCAACAACCTTTTATTTCAAAGTCTCAAAATTCTTATTAGCTCCATGTGTCAACTTGAATTCCTTTTTATCTTCCCTCATTGTCTCAGTCATAACATTACAAATAGCATTGAAATTATTTATAAATTTTCTATAAAAACTAGCCAAACCATGAAATGATCTTACCTCACCCACATTCTCAGGTGTAGGCCATTCCAAAATTTCTTTAACCTTCTCAAGATCCATCCTCAAACCATCAGGTAAAATCAAAAATCCAAAATACACAATCTCCTCTTGCATAAAAGAACACTTTTTAAAATTAATCAAAAACTTTTCCTCTTTCAACCTCTATAATACTTGTCTAATATGATCAAGATGTTCTTCCTTAGTCTTACTAAATATCAGAATATCATCCAAATAAACAATCACAAACTTACCCAAGAATATTTTTAGAACTTCATTCATCAAACTCATGAAAGTACTAGGTGCATTAGTCAAACCAAAAGGCATAACCAACTATTCAAACAAACCATATTTTGTCTTGAAAGTAGTCTTCCATTCATCACCTTCTCTAATTCTAATCTAATGATAGCCACTCTTGAAATTAGTCTTGGTAAAATACTTTGCTTCACTTGAACAATCTATTAAATCATCCATCCTAGGCATAAGAAACCTATATTTCACTATTATCTTGTTAGTAGCTCTAGAATTAGTACATATTCTCCATTCTCCATAGTTTTTAGGTGCTAATACAATAGGTACAACACATTGACTCAAACTTTCTCTGATCAAACCTTTCTGCAATAACTCATGCACTTGCTTGTTAAGTTTTTCATTCTCTATAGGTGTCAATCTATATGGTGCTTTGTTTGTAAAACTAGCTCTAGGAATTAGATCCATACAATGACTTACACTTCTTACTAGAGGTAAACCATCAAGAATATCATCAGCAATAATATCTTTATACTTATTCATCAATTCAACAATTTTTGATGTCACTTTGTCATTACCAACTTCTGCTTCTTGGTCATTACTACCAACACTTGATCCTCTAGGAACTATAGCAAAACAAACTTGATTCTTCTTTACTTCCTTTTCAAATTTCTTTCCATTAACCATGCAAAATTTTATTACAGTACAATTGACCTCCTCTAGACTTTCAATCAAAGGCAACAATGTTTGTTTCTTCTCATTTACCCAAAGAGTATATTGATTCAATCTTCCATCATACACAACATATCTATCATATTGCCAAGCTCTACCCAAAAAAATATGATAACAATCCATAGGCATGATAGCACACAACACTTCATCAAAGTAATGTCCAATCTTGAACTTCACAACACATTGTTCACTTACTGATATCTTATGCTCTTCTTTGATCCACGAAACATGATAAAGTTTGGGATGTTTTAGCCTCTACAACTGCAACTTTATAACCAACTCTTTTGATGCCAAATTTGTAGAACTTCCACTATCAATGATCACCTTACAACATTTTCCATTCATCTTACATCTGGTCTTGAAAAGACTTCTTCTAAGGATAGGTTCCTCATTGCTTCTCTAATTACATAAGGTTCTTCTCACCATCAAATTTTCTCTAGCCTTAGGTCCACTTGGTGAAATCTCAACGTCTCCTTGAATCACAACATTTCTATTATTTTTTCCACTTTTAGAAGATCTACATTCAAAAGATTTATGTCCTTTACCACATTTGAAATAATTACCATGGAAACTACCTCTAGAATAAGAATTACCTCTTCCTCGGTAAGATCTAGTACCTCCTTGGTATGAGCTACTAGCTTTCTAGTTAGTCTTTTCTTTTTCATCATTTTTCCATTCAGATTTTCTTTTATCTTGCACAAAACTTTCAAATATGCCACCTTCACCATAAGATCTACCTCTACCTCTTTGTCTTTGTTCATGCTTCTTTGCTAAGATCTCCTCAGCTTTCAAGGCATATTGGTGTGCTACTTTCTCAATCCATTTATGTACCTTGCAATTTTCTCAACATCATCATCCACATGTCCATAATTGATGTCTAATCTATAGAATACTTTGGTATACTCTTTCATAGTCATGTCCTTTTGTTTCAAATTTTGCATCTTTCTCAACAAGCTAACTTGGTAATTAGCAAGAAAGTTCTGATCTTCTCCTTTCCTCTTTTTTTTTTATCAGTTTACAAATGCTCCCAACACAATGGAACATGACCTTTCAGCTTAGTAACTACAATCTTCACCTTTCTATTATTAGGAGTTTTTTCATACTCAAAGAACTTCTCCATATCTGAGATCCAATCTAACATAGCATTGGTATCCAATTTTCCATCATAAGGAACAACTTCTATAATATGGTTCAATTTTTTCCTAGACAACAATCACAACAATCTTTCCTCATCTTGAACTTCTTCAAGTTCTAGATTATGATTTGGTGTTGCTACTCCATCATCACTTACATCATCAAGATGTGCTCCTCTCCTTTGGGTTGTCTCCACAACATCTAATATGGTTGTAATTTGTCTTAATTGATCCAATATGGCATTATCAACATCTCCTCTACCATGAACTATCTTTACAAATTAGGTTCCTGCAAGATCATAACCCTCTGTAAGTTATAAGTCAAATTTGTAGATATACCACCCTACAACCAAATCCAAAATAGGGTTCTACATGATCCAATCTTCACAAAGATGAACCTCAAGCTCTAATACCACCTTACATAGGGAAGGATGGGGGAAAACTAGGGCCAATGGCACACCCAGCTCTCTAAACCAACCTATAAGAGTTAACACAATGGAAGCAAATACAAAGAATAGCAACCAAAGGAGGAAGAAGAGTGAAACACTTTTATTCATTCATCAAAATATTTTCATACATGACCAGTTGTTAGATTGTGGTGACTGATTAGGAAAGTACTGTACATACTGTAGACACTTAAAATCATCCCAAAAGACTATATTAATTTATTTAATATTTCCCTTGACAGTATAATTAATTATTTATTAATTAATTAAATTTTTCATATTCTTCTACCTATTTAATTAAATTTAGTTAATTAAATAAGTTCATTCTCCTAAGTATTTAAATTTAATTTAAATACTCCTAGCCCTAATGTGTTAAATTAGTTTAACACATGATCCTCCATCATCCCCTTTTTAAATTTTTTTTTTTTAAAATTTAATTCTCACATCCTATTAATTCCTCTAAACCTATGATTAAGTTAAATTTAATTTAATTTAATCTTAAGCCTAACCTAGAGCCTAGCCTACAACCATCATTTTCATCCTCTTAAGCCTACTTCTCTAATCCCACTTAATCATTCTTAATCTCCTTCTAATCCCCCTCATTAGCCTAAAGTGTGCTCACACATGTGTGAGATGGCATGCCTACACACTCCCCTTTGCACTCTTGTCTCCCACTCTTCTTCTCAAGTTTGCTCACATATGTGTGAGAAAAATTTGAATTCTTGACCATTTGCATGGCTTGCATGTCACCTTGTGTGGCATCTACATGGATTCCACCTCACCAAGCCCTCCCTCAAGCCTATAAATAGAGGCCTTGTCACAAGTATTTGCATCTCTCATTGTTGCATTGTTATCATGTTGGTTTGAGATTTGAGTTTTTAGTTGAGCTTGCATGCTAGTTTAAGCTTGCATAGTATCTTTCATGGTAGTTTTCATGGTGATTTTTAGATGCATACTAACCATTTAGTAGTTGGTTTAACTTTTCATTTACATCATTAGCCGAGTTTAGTTATGCATTCACATTCCCTTCACATTTACTTGTTAGTATAGATTGCATACTTAGTTTTCTTGGTTGCATTTCATTTTCATCATTGAATGCCTTCAAGTATGGCTTTCACCATATCCATTTCTTGAGGCTTTCTTCATCTCATGTAGCTTAGGTGCATATTTCATCATTATTTACATCTTTGCACATCCACTCAAGAGATTCACTACATTGTTGTGTTTGGGAGAGCACACCAAACATACTCCCCATCTTAACACACCAACAAGGCCTCTCATGAGTGCCCTTGCTAAGTTATAGAGGTGGCTTGAGGGCTTGATTTGTTGGCTACTTTGAGTTACAAAAACTCAAGCAAGCATTAGTTAAGGTTTCTTGCATTTTGATGAGCACTTGTTACATGTTTTAATTTGAGCTAATGTTTGTTTGTTTATTCATGCTCCTAATAGGTCATTTCTTCTAGCACACATTTTGGCATGCCTAGTGGGACCCACATCCCTATTTTTTTTCAAAAATCTATTAAAAAATTGTAATTTCTTGTCAAAATCTATGCATTGTCATCTACGCTAGACATAGTGTCATTTGTGATCCATCGTCTCTGCAGATTGGCATCTACATAGACTAGTGTCTCCGCTCAACTTGCAAAAATTATCATTTAAAAAAAAGTTTTTTGTTCTTTCATTTGTGTTTTCCATATTGTCGTCTATGTATAACAATATGTCATCTTTGTTGTTCAAGCTGTTGTCTTTGTTGTACACTATCGTATGTGTTTTCCCAGTGACTCATTGTTTTGGCATTTGCAATTTTCTGGTGAGTTTTAGTTTTGTCATCTATGATTTTCTAGTCAATTTTAGTTTTGTCATCTACAAGTTTTGTTGTCTGTGTTATTTTGTCATCTCTGCTTGCATTCTATCATCTGTAATTTTTTATTTTTAAAAAAGAGTATAAATCAAATTTTGACTTTTGGTGGTTCTGTAGGATTGAGGCCATTCTAAGCTTATTCACATATAGAAAAATAATTTAAAAAAGTTAAAATAAATTTTCCCATAGTAAAGCCTTGATTTTGGAGTTTTTCTTATGAGGCTAATCAAGTTTGTTTTTTTCTTGCAGATTGGAACACTTTAGAAACACCTAACCATATTATCTTGTAGGTTTTTCTTAATATTTTATTTCTCTTGAGAATGAACTTGGATGCTTAAACACTTGTCTTTAAATGAATGTTGCACTTAATGGGATAAATCAAACACTATCTTGAATGCCTTAAGGAAATTAACAAACATTTTTTGGAATGCATGCTTAAAATTCAAATACACTCTTGGATGCATAAAGGTCAAAGAACAATGCTATGATACACATTTCAATTTGGGTTTAAAATGAATATCATCAAATCTTGAATGCTTAAGGATCAAAGAACATGGCAATGAACATTTGGATTTGGTACTTAAAATGAATTCACACACTGTTGAATTCCTTAAAGTAATTGACATGAATACTTAGGCTAGAAAATATTTGGAATTGGTGCTTACAATGAATTCACATACTCTTGAATGCCTTAAAAGAAATTGATTTCATTTTCAAAATTTTGCTTATGCACGCACTCAGTTTATTTTCTTGTTGGCAAATCCACACTTTTCATTTATGTTGACAATTTCAAGTTAGAAAGAACATTGTATGCTTTAAACACATGTGTCTTCAAGTAGATTACAAAACCTAAAGCTTCACTAGGAAAGAACAAGTGTCTTCTAAACCCCAAGGCCACTTATGTATTATCTCCCCTTGTACCTTAGGGTGATCTTGGGTGCACAAGAAATAAGTGGTCTTATTTTTCTTTTTTTAGGAGGCATGCTTGGGGATTTCATCACCCCTTGGGACGAGCTCAACTCCAGTGTTCTAGCAGAGTATAAAAATCAGGAGGTGAATCAAAAGACACCTCTCTTGGAAGCAAAAGTCTTATCACTCTTGGCTAAGCCTCAAAGAGCTTTATACCTTTGAGAAGTGAAGGAGGAGATTTGCGTTACCGTCTCCCCCTGGCTGTGTGGCATTATTTTCTTTGATCTATAGATTTGAGCCTCACGTACTTTGTGTATATCAAAGACGCCCTCTAGTTGATCCTTCTACATCCTAGTCAAAGCCTTATAGGATTGTCAGTGTGTTCTACGTGCTTGAATGTTCAAAAACCTCCCCATTCGAAGGGGATAAATACCATCTAAACCTACTTTGTATATATTTCCTTGTTTGATTTTGCATTCCAAATTTGAGAAATCCAAAAACATCATAAAACTTAAAACTCCAAAAACATTGTAAAAGTTTAAAATTCCAAAAAATTTCAAAAACAACAAAAAAAAGTCTTAGTTTAAGTCCTCTTAGTCAAGTTGTCCACATCAATTCCACATCACTTCCTCTTTCCGTCATAGTCATCACCCTCATACATCTCTTGTCTTAATCATGTTCTTAATCATTCAAATCTTTCCTCAAAATCTTAATAATCTCTATTCATCCAAATCATTTCCTCATTTTCTTAATCATTCAACCAAATCCATAATCTTCATCCTAATCATGGTTCTTTATCCACATCAAGATCCAATTCCCTCATTCAATGATTCATCTTCATGATTCTTAATCCAATCCCTTGTCAAATTCATTCTTTTCTAATCAATTCCTAATTCAATCCAGTTACATCTTCATCCAAAATCAATCAATCATTCTTCAGCTATTCAAATATTCTTCTAATTTAATCTTCATAAAATCATTCTACTTTAGACATATGAGCATTGTCATCACCCTTGGACTTTCATTCAAATCTAACATTCACTTGTTTGCAATATCATAGGGTTTTTTATCAAATCAAACCTTCATCCAATCAATATCATATCAAATCAAATCAAATTCAATCCAATCAATATCAAATTCAATCAAATCCATATCAAGTTAAATCAAATTTAAATCAAATCAACACAAAGTCTGAAATCGCTCCTAGTCCCAAGTTCATATTCCATCCATCATCGAATCTTTTGTCACTCTTCCTCTAACATCTATAGATCTGAATTTTCTTAATCAAATGGTTGACAATCTTCAAAGACAATATGGAGTTCTACCTCCTGTTCAACTTGCATATCAAATCCATCCTCAACACTTCATGTCCAACTTTAATCCATCTCGCGTGCATTATTCTTCTACCTTTGACAAGGGAAATCCACCACATTATCCTTACACCATGAAAAATTCCATTCATAGCCCACACAATTCCTCAAACACAAATGACCTTGCCAAGGAAATGGAGGAACTAAAGTGCTATCTCTTAGCAAGTTAGCAGAAAGAGTCAACCTTCCATGCCATGTCTCTTCTTCCCCCATGTTTCAAAGACCATAGACCTCATGTCCCATCCAACCCAAACCCTCCATGCAATCCCCTACCCATAGTTTCACCTTCACACAATCTTAATCCTCCAGAAAAATCATCCCCACCTTGTAAGGGGCATTTCTCATCATTCTTGGCTAAGTGTAAAATACAAAATGAAGAGAGCCAATCACCCAAATTCATACCCCCAATTCCATCTCAAGACTTTCCTCCGAAGCATGTCATTATAGATTCCTCTCTAGATCTGAGCATTTCTTCATCCCATCATTCCCTTATCCCTCAAGATCCATTTATCCCTCCTAGTCCATCTCACACTAGTACATTTGAGACCATTTTTCAACCTTTATTGGTCAAAATTTTGACCCAATTTTTGACCAAACTTTGACCAAATTCGACCAACCCATTGGTCAAAATTTTTTCAGTCAAAATTTTGATCAACCTTCTGGTTGGTCAAAATTTTGACCAACATATTGGTCGAAAAACCTCCATAGCCATGGTGCAAGTTCTGTGAGGAATTGGTCGAAATTTTGACCAATGAAGGTAGAAAATTTTGACCAAAAAAGGTAAAAATTTCAACCAATGATGGGAAAAAACTTCGAGAAAAGGTAGAAATTTTGACCAATGAAGGTCAAAAATTTTAGGAAATTTTGACCAATGATGGAAAAAAACTTCGTCCAATAAAGGTAGAAATTTTGACCAATGAAGGTCAAAACTTTCGACCAATAAAGGTAGGAATTTCGATCAATGAAGGTCAAAAATTTTGACCAATGAAGGTAGAAATTTCTACCAACATGTAGGTGTAAATTTTTTTTCAAGAATTTTATAAAACAGTCACATGCCTTGCTTATGATATGACATTTTCCATGCATCCTGCACTCTCTCATCCAGCTAATGATGGATTACGGAGAGTGATCTGGAACCATGATGCTAAAAAACACACATAGTCAAATCCAAAACGAACTTGCATTACAAATGGATTGTGGAAATCTGATATTGTTAATTTTGCATGCATGTCTACCAGGACAAATATATGTTTAAGTTGTGATTATCTTGGTAGACATGCATGCAATTTTACCAATATCAGATTTCCACAATCCATTTGTAGTGCAAGTTCATTTTGGATTTGATTGTGTGTTTTTTAGCATCATGGTTTCAGATCACTCTACATAATCCATCATTAGCCAAATGAGAGAGAGTGCAGGATGCATGCAAAATGTCATATCATACGTAAGGCATGTGAACTGTTTTATAGAATGCCTGAAAAACACTGATAGTAACTAATATGAAAAATATATAATTAGTTATATGATTGAGACAAATTATGTACCAGCGAGTTGGTCAAAATTTTGACCAAAAAAATTTTGACCAATGGGTTGGTCAAATTTGGTCGAAAATTTGATCAATGAAGGTCGAACAATGAACCCAAATGCACTAGTGCAAGTATGCTCGCCAAGTTGACACTTTGAGTTCGGTCATCAAGTCACCCCACCAAAGTGCCTCATCAAGGTCAATCTTAGGTCCGCTCATCGAGCTTGCTCACCAAGTTAGCTCACCATGTGACATCTCTAAGTGGCCTCGCTAAGTTGGCTCGCCAACTTGCCCCACCAAGTTGCCACTTTAAGCCCACTCACCATGTTAGATCGCCAGGCCGACTCCCCAAGTCAGCTCGCCAAGTTGACAATTGAAGTATGCTCACCAAGTCGACTCTCTAAGTTCTCTCACCAAGTTTGCCCCTAGGCCAACTCTCCAGGTCAGCTCACCAAGTCACCCCCATCCAGTCACCTCAACGAGTTGACTCATTAAGTCAGCTCACAAAGTCGACTCACCCAGTGGTTTTACCACCTTGCTGCATAGAGTTGCTTCTCTAAGCTCACTCACCATGTAAACTCACTTGGTCGGCACACCAAGTTGACACTTTATGTTTTCTCATCAAGTCACCCAACCAAAGCGCCTCATCAAGGTCAGTCTTTAAGTACACTTAGTAGGTCAGCTCACCAAGTCGCTTCGCTAAGTCACCTCACCAAGTGGCCTCAATAAGTCAGCTCACCAACTTGCACCACCAAGTTGCCACTTTAAGTCAACTCGTCATATCAGCTTGCCAGGCCGACTCCCATAGTCAGCTCACCAAGCTGACAATTCAAGTACGCTCACCAAGTCAACTCTTTAAGTTCACTCACCAAGTTTCCCCCCTAGGTCAACTCTCTAGGTCAGCCCACCAAGTCACCCCCACCAAGTCACCTCAATGAGTTGACTCTTTAAGTCAGCTCACCAAGTCTACTGTTCAAGTACACATGCCAGGTCGGCTCGCCAAGCCCACCAAGTCATGTCACCAAGTTGATTGTTTGAGTACACTCACAAAGTTGACTCTTTAAGGTCAGCTCACCAAGCTAGCCCACCAAGTCACCAAGTCCCCAAGTCTGCTCGCCAAGCCGACAATTCAAGTGCTCTCACCAAGTCAACTCTTTAAGTTTCCTCACCAAGCCCATCCCCTAGGTCAACTCTCTAGGTCAGCTCGCCAAGTCACTCCCACCCAATCACCTCAATCAGTTGACTCTTTTAGTCAGCTCACCAAGGCATATCGACTGCATAGTATCAACTACAAATCTAAAAGGGAAAAGAAAAATATGATATCAATCTGTGTGTGTGCACGCGCACACGCAAGCATGCATGTGTGTGACATTTAAGTATGTTTAAGCACATCAATGGAGATTAATTTTTGTGTGCACATAATTTGTAGCATATCCTTAAACACTCCTTTCTATGAGCATTTCTATCTTGATATATGTTGGTATGATTTAAAAATTGAAATACTCTAAGCACTTTTCAATTCATGTTACCTTAAAAACTCATGAGCATCTTCTTTTTTTCCATATCCAAGGTGATTTCCAATGTTTTTAATTCTAGAAAGTATTCTAATTGGTGATAAGGCACCATCTCCTCCTCTCACCCTCGAGACAAGAAACTCAAGCTCACACATGAAGCACCAGTCTTTCTTCTGACCTGAGCAGACCCAACAAATAGTATAGGTTATTGTTTTTGCAAGCCACAACTAATATTGCAATGCCTGTGTCTAAGGATAAATCTACTGAGAAATGATAACATACATTTTTGAGAATGCAATCCATGGAGTAGATAGGCTACAAGAGGTTTTGTGTATATCAAGCACTGAAGCAGCACATTAGCAAAGCAACTACCAATAGACTAGTGGAAAGGCAAAGATCATGAATAACAATCTAGCCAGAAACTAATTCTTTACGTTTAAAAATTACAAGACCATCTTTTTACAGGCAAGAAAAAAGGAGCTTCAGAGAGAGAAAAAAAGGTATTAAATTGAAGCTAAAAATAAACAGATAGAATACAATGATACATGATTAATGAGAATATACATGATGAAGTATCACCCTAGATTGTATTGCCAATTCATCATTTGAATGAGAATATTCAAATTTTAGATCATAAACATGAGGGAAGTAAAAATTTGCTCATGGAAAAAAAGCTACTTTGGATCTAGTAATATCAAATTCAATTTCAAGAATATTTGTATAAATATTTGAAGTTTTGACCTCAATTGTGTAGCAGGACTAACCATTTCAATGGTCCTGATTAAGATGGGGAACATGCTTTATTTTGGGAAATCAAAAAACATAAGAATGTATAGGATTGAACATCAACCAACTTGTATTAGACAAATTATCATACAAATCATTAGCAATCTATGCATTTCCAATTAGCTAGAATTTAGACACAATCTGTCCCCAAATTATTGCATTGTAGTTGTGTTAAAATGCATTTAATTGGGGAAGTTGTCAATTACAAGTATTCAGATTGGTTCCTTTTAAGTAATGATGTGCATGGCACATGATTAGGATCAGTTGTTGTTAAATAATCAAATGCAGAAAGCACAGATGATATGAATTGTGCACTACAAAAGCAACATGAATTAAGAAGCCCAACTTCGAATGG
This sequence comes from Cupressus sempervirens, assembly GCA_028749045.1. NCBI lineage: Eukaryota > Viridiplantae > Streptophyta > Pinopsida > Cupressales > Cupressaceae > Cupressus > Cupressus sempervirens. Next base: position 446,082,794 of record CM053785.1, on the reverse strand, counting down.
ATCCTCTTTTGCTTTAGTACTAAAACTTTTATAAAGTTTTGCCATCATAAAGGTGATTGATAAGGAATTTTTTCAGCCAGACAAAGTAAGCTTCTTATTTCCATGCCAAAAAACATCTAAGTATTTAGATAGCATCGAAGAGAATTACTTTGCTCATAACAGAAAACATTTTAGAGAACACAAAAGGAGACCAAACATAAATATGTAACTGATCCTTTGCAGCTGTGGTCATTGACAATTACAACAATAGTTGTGTCCAACTGGCAACAGTAGACTTCTTGCTACAGCTGTGTGTCACATAATGTTTCAACTAGTATACAGCCAACCCCACTGGGCTGAAGCAATTGAGTGTCACAAATACCTGCTTGATAAGAAAATATAATTATTATCATAGTACATAGAATGAGTTAATTTACAAAATCATTATAATAATGAATAATAGAATGAAATGATACTATCTTAATCTAGACTCCAATTTTTATCTAGCAAATGAATAGGAAAGGAGTTTAAATGAGAAGCCACAGTGACTTCTTTTCATCTGATTAACTTTGAGAGTTTCATATTTTAGGTCGTTTGGTGATATTTGCAAGGTCCAATAATGACAAAAGGGGCTGAGGAATTGGTAGATGTAATGATCTGTACATTTTTCTAACATTTTCATGAAGTGACCTGGGATGCTTGCAATGGCTATCAAAACTCAAGAAGCTCTCTTCCATCATGTAAATTTACATGCAGCCTACTTGTTCACTATCACTTGAACCATATTTTTTAGGACTTGGATGGTCAGTATAGTCAAGTGGATGCTCACTCTCTTCTGAATGGCCACTTAATACATGTGGCTTCTTCACTTCCTCATTGATATGCAAAGCTATCCTTCCAGATGGCTGTGTGCAGTCCTCTGCATGATCTGTGGAGCTTCTGGATTCATCATCAAGCTTTCTAGCCCTTACTAAATCTGTAAATTGAGAAGTTTTCTTTCCACCAAACATAAAATGCTTAATATCTTTTGGCAAATGAGAAGGTGATAGAGGTCCTGCATCATTTATTGAAGTCTTGCACTCTAAAGAGCTAAAAATATCCTCCTCATCACTAAAAGACATAGGTGGAGATGGCGGAAGACTGTATCTTGTTATCCCAAAAAGAGGAATGGGTTTAAGTGGTGAAGAAAAGTGCACGTGAGTGTGAGAATGCTTCTCTTCTAAAGCTACTCTCAAATCTGAGTTTCTCTCTCATTTTGAAATAAATTTCAGTTGATTTGAAACATGAAATGCAGTTACATCATTAACCCTATCTTGTTTGATTCCTGATATTGAACCAGCTTGACAGAATGTATTTTTAGTTCTGGACTGCAAACCTGAATCATTTTGAGACCATTTTTGATTATTTTCAATTTTCTTACTAACATATTGTAGTTTAGTTGCTTTGCAGTTGGAAGTGGTTGAAATGACTTCTTTGGGATTCAGAACCATTAATGTTTCGACAAGTTCCTCTTTAGATGAGTGCATAGAAAAACAAACATGCCAAACAACAAACTAGTCTCTTTCTACTCCTTTTAGTACTAATTTTTTTTGTCTTATGGAAATAAATGGTACATGAATCAAATTAGAACCTATGCCTTCAACCTTCTCTTCACATGCATACCACTGTGTAGAAGGACAAATAAAAAGTGGCTCTGGTTGACCACTTTTTTTAACCTTGGCAAACTTTTCTTTTGCTCTCAAATATAATTTGGGGAAGCCTTCACAGACCTACACATGAATATTCCAAGAAGGATAATATTGCCATAAAACAAGCATAATAGGAATTGGCTAGGCAACATCACATAAAGAGAAAAGACTGACAAAAATGATTATGAGATAATGGGACATGAACATTGAAATAAGGGTTCAACATTGTATTTATGACGTGGCTTCTAGCTGGATGCAATATACCAATGTTGAAACAGTCATCTACATTGGACGTCTCCTTATAAATTTCCTAGTGAGACACATAATTAATAATATAACAGATATCCCTTTGAATAATCATTACCACATGATAATTCCACCAACAGGCATCATACAAATTGCTAACTAGTAAGATTACCACTACAAATGCACACTGAGACATTGATACACACAATAACCAAATAGTATGAATTAATATGATTACCCTTAGGAAATATTTGTTAAGAATCTAAGTAGCCATGATATTAGTAATATGGGACATTGTGATATCACGATCAGAATTTAACTGTGTAATTTTTTTTTAGTCAAACTCATTGACCCATGCTTCATGAGTTAAATCATGATAGCAATATCACAATTTGACTTGCTATGGAAAATATCTCCTACTTATCAATGTGGAACATGACTCATCATTCCATATTGACTAGATATAAAGCTTCTCAATCTTATTTTGGAGAGGATATGAGATTAGACCTCGGTCCCCCTTTATTCATTAGATTTGTGTATTTGAACAATTAGCCATTTGACTTTAACTGTTGAATATTTACACAAGGAAGAAGTACAGAAAAAGGTCATAGATTCAAAGATATGTTCAAACAAGAGGAGAAATCATGGCAAAATTAAAAGAAAATAAATCAATAGCAATCAAAGTCAACTGTTGACAAAGAAAGAGAAGAAGATAAGGCACAACACTTGTATAGGATTAGATTATAGACATTTGAATATATCTAGCAATTATATTCAGAAGAATATTCACTATCAGAGATCAAACAACCACCAACTAAAGGAGGTATTCTATCAACCATAGCTAGAACAATACTATTCATAGCAGTGACGAAAATTAGGAACATTATTAAATATTGCATAAAGAGTGTTGAATCTCTGACATATTACCAAATTGATCTGCAAGATCCCTTCATGTTGATCAATATAGTTGGCATACACACAAGGGTATAAGAATCAATATAAAGGATAGATATTTAGATGATTACATCAAATTCATACATCCTTCAAATACTTGTTGAGAGTAGATGAGAATTCCTAACATATTCAAAGCCACAGGGACATTAGATTAGTTGGAAAAGAACCAGTTTCAATGTGGCAGTAATGATGGAGGTATTAGATCAGTCAGAAAAGAATGCCACAATGAGATTAGAAATAAAATAATGGTTCCTTTCTTTGTTCTAAGAGTTTCTAACTAAGAGATTATTTTTGATACATCAACCAATCATTATTATAATATCCTGAATCTTTGTGAGAATATTAAATGAATTAACCTTTGAATATGTTTATTGTGTTTCTCAGGATGGTGTTGCAATTACTGGTTTAATCATTGCTTCTCTATCCTTGGTTGCAGTTAATGTAACTGGAAATCCAATTGGATCTATTCTAGTGGGCCAATTACCTATGGGCCAAAGAGGATATATAGATAGACCATTTTGAGGCTTCAAGGTATCATTTGTTTGTTTGTTTATCCTAACTATAGCAGCTGGAGCAAGACCAATTTGAATCTTCTTCTCAAAAACATACTGAGGCCAAGAATGAAAATCTGCCACTAGAAGTTTAGTAAATGGTTCATTCTCCACTGCAAAAAAGAGCAAAGAAAACGCTCTCTGCCTATCACAATAAATAAAATGCATATGCATCCCCTCATTAACCACAAAAAGAGGTTATATCCTCATCAACTATATTACCCAGAATGAATGAAGAAAGCTATAAATGGTTCGAATTGTTGAAGTTACTCTTTCCACAACTATTTTTTATAACACTCTAATTTATGTTTGAGATTACAGATTCTCTACCTGAAATCTGAATTTTTTGACAGGAAAATCAATAAAAATTGATTAACTGAGAGTCTGAGCTGTAGATCCCACCACAACACAAGGAATTCCAGTTTATTTTTCTTTCTTCAATTGACTTTCCATTGGACCAATCTCAGATTTCTTGAAACCATTTTGCCTCCTACAATCCAACAAAGAGTGTGTATCAAATCTAGCAAATTTATAAATAATCAAGTCATCTACACAATCATGTTCATCTCATTTCAAGATCAAAAAATACATAGTTAAATGCAGTCGAATCATGGTGTCGTTACAAACAAAAATGCATGTTGAAGGAGATTGTACTCCAAAGTTCAATCAAGGGTCGAGATAACTAATTGCCTTAGATTTCCATATTAGAAAAGATAATCCAAGTTTCAGGGCTAGATATCATTAGTGTTGAGTTTGTGCAGATTGACCAAATGGATAATGGTTAGATTTTTCTACATGGAACTAAAAGACATTGTTTGAGGGTTTGATGAAAAAGATTTGTTTTTGAGCATGCAGATTGATGTATCTTTGAATTGGATGCAGGAGCTCAGTGACAAACTATTTTCCAAAGTACAAGATGAATGAGTTATTTTTAATTGCCTTAAATTTTCTACGTGTTGAGTGTCTCCTCAATATAGAAGTTGTTAATATAATGAATAGTTAATATAATGAATAGTAATTGTATGCTGATATTGAAGATGAAAAAAATGACATACCTTAGCATACGTAACATTGCTACATTGGATATACCATTCATAACCTTTAAGTTCACCAACAACACTATAGCCGAGAGTAGAGTTGTTTGGGAGCCTTCGTATAAGGGCTCATGTGCCTTCTTAAGTAAAGGTATATCAAGACCATCTTCATCATCATTATCAAATTCACTAGTACCATCATTGTGAGCCTCTTCATCACCTGCCCCAATACCATCTTCTTCAATCATGTCCTCTGGCACATTATCATCTTCTTCCATGAGAGTGTTATCCTTAGCTTGGATATTCACACCTCCATGTTCCTCCAGTAGGAAATCCACATCCAGCAATGGACAAAAATTGTGGCCCCCTTCAACATGACCATGTTGCCTACAATGACTCTGGGCTGTTGTGATTAGAATTCTTCGAGTCTTTAAGCCTTTACACTTCTTGCAAGGACAATAACATTTATTAGGTTTTATTCGAAACTGAGCCCACAATGCAGCCATTGTCTCATTTTGTTCAGCATTCATATTGTCAAGCGTGGTCTTTCTTCACAGGAAAATATATCTACAAATTAATTGGACATGTTGTGATTAATGTTTATATCTGCACATATGGTTTTTCTTGATTAATGTTTTCAAATGTAACTAAAATGATCCTATAATTTCTAGAAGGCATAGATGTTTGGTATGTATAATTTCCACATGTTCAGTTGATGGTATAAATAGCTATGTAGTTCGTACTTCTAGCCATCTTAAGCTAGGCATTACTTTCTTATGTCAATCATATTGCCTGAATTGGGCATAGCAAGTCAGCAAGAACAAGGCACATCAAAATCCTTTAAGAGCACTCAAAAGTCTTGGCACTAAATGGTGGATACTCGCTGTAACAACTTGGTCATCCATTGCTATCTAGGATCTTAGTCATCCATTACTATATTAAGAAAGATATTGGCAAATATTGTAGTTTGATGTGCACCAATATGAGGAATTAGAAGATAAGGAATCACATTAAGAAGTAAAATGATATGAAGGTATCATGTTGATACTAGTGATAAATTAATTCAATCAAATAAAACATATTCATATGGAATTATTGACTAAGACCACTCTTAAAGAGGAGAGATCCACTTTTAGAGTAGGCCTCTGGTGTTCATCATTTACCTTGACATCCTAGTAGGTGCTTCCAAGTCTACCAAGACACAAAAAAATATGTTGCCATGCATCCTCTTTTGAATCTAGAAATTTTGTATGAACCTAAGATCCATGATTGTTATTATGAAAAAAATGATGGAACGATGTGGAAGCATTGAGAAAACATTTTAACATAGCTTCTTCCCCAAAAATCTCACATTGAACCTCAAATGAAGTTTGAAAAATGTCCTCTAAAACAAATATTTGTACAAAAATAAATAAAAGAATGAAAATTTTGTCATTTAAGTGAAATGATATCACTATAACATAAATGCCTCATAAAGTCCATTTACCACTTTGTTAGGGTATTGAGTGCAAAGATGGATTCAAAGGAAGAACTTGATGATTCAAGGTTCATCCAAAATATTAAGAAGAAGAAAATCTGCTTGGATAACATTTTGAGTTCAGAGAATGAGGGGAGTGGTGAAGGCTTAAGCAAGTCTCCATACAACAAAGGTAAGGCAATGGCTGCACCAAATGAAGGTGACTTTGGATCAACTGAACCATATGCCAATTGGCTTACCCTTGAAGAAGGCTCATACATTGAAGATGGAACCAGTAAGCATACAGATTTCATAGATGAGGCCAATGCTATAGAAAATAGAGGGGAGGCTTCATCAAGCAGTGATGATGGATCAAACAAAAGAGTAGAAGGAAGGGAAGAAATTTTTTTCCATGTCATACTCTAGAGGAAATCTTGACCTTGATATTTTGCAAACTTCCTCTCCACACTATTCCAAATGCAAATAGTTTCTACTTCATAGCAACGTACTATTTTTGGATCTGCTTACTTTCACAATCTATGGGAGCAGGGCAATGCACAAAGGTGGCTGGTGATGGAACTTTATGAGGAAACCATTGGATCTTCCAAAGGTCTTGTTTTCTATGATGTCAATAGAAGATGAAGGTACAAGCAAATATTTAATGAATACTGGAGATGTAGTGACTTGCAGTGGTGTCTAAGAGCTGGAGATGGAGGCCTCTTGGCATATAGCTGTAAGAGAAATGGGAACCTTCAAGTGGTGAATCCACTGACTATGCAGTCCCATTATATTGAAGATTAAGACTGAACAAAGAAACCAAACTTTCATATTACATAAAAGATTATAATGATGATGTGGCTGTTCATCTCAACTGTGATCCCAAGACAAAAACCTATCAGGTAACTCTTATAATTGGAAATCTTTACCTTGTCAGAAGTAAGAAATTTGTTGTTCTAATTTATAAATCTGTGAATAAGAGAAGGGAAATAAGAGATGCTCCCTTTGAGAAAAGAAGGTCTTATGACTATATACCAATTGGCTTTTTACAAGTATTTTCATGCAGAACCAGAAAATCTATTGGGTTTCTAAAGATGGGACATATGTCTTTGTCTATGATTTGAATAGAGATGACAATATCAAGTATCTCTGGGTTCTACCGAGGACGCAAGGTAAACTGCATCAGATCTTGGGAATTTTAATGTACAATGGCAGAATTATAATGGTTTGTAGTGGTGAGACACGATATCCAAATACTCTTATTTTTAATGAGTTTGATGAGCTTGGGGAGATCTGGAGATTTAAATATGAACTAATTGTAGCTTCCAAAATTTTTTTTTCTAGAATAACAGTTGTAAATTTGTTAGCACTATCAACTTGATCTATGGCTAATACTTCTTTAGAACTCTCATTCTACTCTAACATTAGTGAAGCAACATAAATCCCTCTAAGCTTGGCCTTCAATGCTGCTTAAATAATAGAAGATGATGGTTCATATTATTATATGCAAAATTGGTCTTTAGTCAAGCTCCACACATTATTATTGCACCCTCATCATAGTCACCACATCAACAACACCTTTGATTTTTGAAAATACTTCTCAAATAGAGGAGTAACTGTATTCCAGATTTTGTACAGTATCACAGAAAAGTTCTAAATGCACTTATGTAGGGCCAACTTTCATGCAACATAAAATGAAGTAATGTGTAATTCGTTGTCTTAGATTCTATCATCAAGATACCGAGTTAGAATAGAAGAATTTTTTTACATCAACATTTCAAATCCCATTTTGTCATTAGTATAATATAGAGTTAGAGATAAACATTTCTAGATTGACATTTTAAATCAAATTCTATCGTCAGTATAATAGAGAGTTAAGGGAGAAGAATTTTTTTGCATTGACATTTCAAATCAGATGCTTGTATTGCACTGGCATAAATTGAGAATCCATCATTAGAATAATAGAGAGCTTGAAAAGAAGATATGTTTTTTAATAACTATCTAAAGCCCTATTATTTAAGATCATTGAAACTATTTTCAATTTAGTGGAGATGGAGGATGATGAAAGGCATGAATCATTATAGATTGTAGATTCACAACTATTAGACATTGCTCATTTTTGTAACTTCTTCCCAAAAATTGATCTGACATATGATATAGTTGAACAAGTTGTAGCTTGTTTCTCTCCTAGTTAGGTCTTCAACCAGAGTTTTATATTTTGTTTCTCAAATTCTTAAACCACATTAAACATAAAGATAACAACCATCAAGATGCAACCACCGAATTTCTCAAGAAACCCCCTTTCAAGTAAAAGATCATGACATAATAGCTTTCATTACCAAAATGGAAATGGTATAAGAGCACTTCTAAAAATATCAAAACATTAAGAAATAAAAGGATTTACATCTAAAGATCAAAATGTGACAAGCTTTGTCAACTTAATTTTTTTTTTACCATGTTGGGCATTATGATGAATTTCAAAATATGCAATTGAAAAAATATAAAAATGAAACAAATTAAAAATGCATTTCCCATATGGTGGTTAGTATTCAGCTGTAGTAGTTGGGTGACTATCAAGAACTGATTTGATGTTCTTAGTTAAAGTATTTTTTTGTGATAGATTTATGGGTGGTGATGTGTGAAGCCAATCTTGGTTGTAGCAGAGAATAGAGTTCTCTCTCTGTGGGAAAAAATCAATATGTAATGGAAGTAAGATTTAGTTAATAAAAAAGGTCTTCTGCATGTGGTTTCTCAAGTTTTAAAATGACAAGTTCCATTATCCTGTGAAGTTTCAGCATTGAATTCTTTATATTTTCAGTCCTTTCCAATTTGTGGCAGAGCTATTGAACTTGTTTAATTTCTTGGTGAACAGTTTCACAGTGAAAAACTCAATACGCTAACAAAGCCTTCCTATTAATATATCAGGTTCTTTTACATAGACTAATTTCATTGGAAATTCAGATTCATAGCGTTGAGAATCCATTGGGTATTTGATTGTTTTAAAATTTTGATTTGAGTTGGATTATCGACTTCCTATTTTGAGCTAAAGAACTAATACATTGGAATCCTTCTTAACAGTTCTAAGAATCACTAATTCATGTAACAACATGAGAAGAATAGCATCAGTTCTTTCTCTAAGTGATCCATAACATTTTTCTATTAAAATCTGATTTTAATTAAGTTTCTTGCTGCACTAAACTGTTGCAGGTTCATGAACTGACTTGGCATTTTCTTGTTCACCCAAGGCACAATTTGAATGCACAAAACCTATTTTAGAAAAATTTGAAACTATATCTTGGTGACGGCTTCATGGTATGTATTTCTCTTAGAATTTTCTTGGTCATTATAGTCCTTGTTTTGGTCGTCACTTTCAGATTTAAATAAATCTAAAAGTGTGCTTTGTTTTGGGCTCTATAAGCTGATCCTCTATGAATTATAAAAAGTTACTTTGGTCAGCTCTAAGATGGTTTAATTGAGTTGATTTTAAATCCCATCCATCATAATATTATCAGGTGGTTTGGAAGCCATGAAATGTGCAGATTTAATGTTGTTAAGTAGAGAATAAATGGTATGTGATGATGTAAGTTTCATTAAACTTTAAATGCAAGAATATTTGGTATTAAAAGAAGATCATCAAGCTCTGCATTATCTAATTTGATTTGAGGTTTTCTTATCCATTTTCAAAGAACAAACAATTAAGTCATTTTATGTGAAAAAGAACTCAAGGAATTGAATTTGCATTGGTAAGCTGATCCAAACTATAAATGATTCATGTCTAGGTATGCAGATTGGTGTATAGTGGATGGTATAGAATGTGCTATATGAACAGTACAAAATTTAGCACCAACTCACCAAGAGTACCAACTCCTAGAGAGAACGAACCCTCTTTGGAACACCATCTTCAACCACATGAGACACCAACCTCAATTCAAATACCAACTTCAAAAATATACACAGAGAAACATAAATAGTAGTTGAAATCTTGTAACTAGCACTATATATATGTTGTCAAGGACTTATATCCACAAAAACTTTATTCACTTTTCTTAAGAAGTGCTGATCATACCAAAATGAATGGTCATGCTTGATGATTTCTTTTTTGATTTCACACCAATCCATATCTCATCTACACATGTCCTTCAAAATGAGACCTAATCTTATATTGTCATCTACACATGTTTTTCAATAAGAGTGTAGAGGTGGTAGACACACCTGATATTTTGGCAATAAAAGTTGAGGTTACTCCTCAACCTCACAAGGTTACAAGGAGATCGGACTCCTCCTACTGCTAAGCTAGAAAAACTAGCTAAATAGGGACCTACAAGAGCTACAAGGAAGAAGGCAAAGGCATAATGATACAGGGGCATCCAGAGATTCCAATTATTTTCAAGATCTGGGATTCTAATGCACTTTAAATGATTATTTTAATAATGTTGGGATGAGTCTTAGTTTTATATAGTTAATTTAATGATGTAATTGGGGGTTATAAGTTAAGAGTTTTGAATAAACTCCAAGATACTTTACTAGTATCTTTAATATATTTAGAATTATAATGAGTCAGGTGTGGGAAGTTAAAAGTCAGTTTTAAGAATTAGTTATTGGGTTACCTTCTTTTGAATATCTTTAGATATATGTAATTAAAGAAACCCGAGAGGAATATATATAATTTTTTTGAATAGTAGCAGTATGAGAAGATTTGAGAATCAAGGAAAGTGGAGAAACAATGTAATCAGGAATGGAATAATGGTAGAATTTAATTCTGTTCAGATCTTTTGTTTCTTCATTGTTCTTATGCACATTTCTATGTTCTTAAATTTTTGAATCATCATAGATGGAGTAAACAAATTTTATGGAACTATATTGTATTCAAAACCTGCGCTAATTGCTATTTGGTTTGAAGATACTAAAGCTATCTATAATTTCTCTGTTCTTACCTTGGTGGCTGGTCATGATGAGTATGAAATGGTTTAACAATAGTTTAAAAGAGAGTTGTGATTGAATTCATCACCAATTACAATACAATTTCAAAGATCTCAATTTTGTTTTGCTCCAAGTCAATTCTTGGTATCGGTTATTGGTTTCAAGAAGTTAAATGTTTGAATATGAAATTGGGGTATGCTTTATGATACTGATTTCTTTTTCAAGATTTGGTTTTAGTTCTACATTGGATTTAAATAGTCCCAATTTGGGAACAGCAACAGTCTAGGTTGATTTGAGATCATAAGAGTGTTGTTATCTAATGAAAGAGGATTCTCTACACATATTAAAAGAGACAAAACCCATGACTACACTGGCAAGGGTCTATAACTTTATTAGCATTAAGTGATCTGGCGTGAATGCCACCAGCATCAATGTGAAGAGGTTCAAACTTGTGAGCACATTGGATAAACAAGGGTACAATTGATGTAGATAAGTTTTATTTGTGAATAGAATCTGTATTGAAGAAAATGGGGTACATAATTGTTGTATCAGTTTACACAAACTCTAGCATAGTTTTAATTGTGTGAATTATTTTGAACTATCTCTTTTCTATAATTTTGCCATTCTTTCACCCATTGGCTAAATGGTTTCTTGAAGACTCTACAAGCTTAATTTATATGAAAACAATTAAAAGTGAAACATAGGGAAAAGAGGCACTGAATAATTGAGGAGCTATAGTCAAAAGAGAAGCCAATATAGTGGGGCCACCAGTATCACAATTGCTTGAAGGCTTGTTTGAACTGGGAGATTCTCATTTTATGATAAGTGTTGAATAGAAATTATTATGTAATTGTGAGAAGCAAAGAATCCATTATCAGCTATATCAACAGCTTTTTGCATTATGATGTAGGTGATGGATGCTTAAACAGGGGAATAGAACTTGAACAAATGTTAGATGAACTAGCAGACTCTCCAGAAAACATTAAAGCTATGGTGATGGAAAAATGGTGCAAGCCAGTGGTTGATCGCCTTTGCAGGGGGTCAGCTGAATTAAAATTGGAAATGGCAAAAGCTCTTGCAAAATTTGATCTTGATGACAGCTGTAGAGAGTAATTAATTGATGCACATGTAATAGAGGCTTTAGTTGACATCCTGAAATTGAGGCAACTTGAATCAAATCTTGCATCTCTTAAAGCTTTGGAAAACCTTTCATGCTAATCCAAAGCATCAAACCCATAGTTGGGGAATCCACCATGAAGCTAGCCAATGGTTACAAGATCACAGCTTAAAATAGAGGTGTCTAGTAGTGAAAAGAAAACTCCCAAACCAATAAATAGAACATCCACGCAAGGCATGTAAGGTGGGAGCCGCTGAGGAAAATTATATGTTATGAATTCCAATCACATTGAAGATGATGTGCTAAACAACGAAAAAGAGGAGATATAACAGAGATAGAACCTTACTATTCCGGTAGAGGTTGCACTAAAGCTGCCAAACATGGCATGTAATCTTCAAACCCTTCCTCTGCATGTAATGGCACCACAAAATGCAGTATCCGACCAACATTAACCGCACAATCTTTCTTCTGGTTATGCAAAACTGAAATTAGGGTGCGGCAAAGACTTGTTTTTAATTTTGGGAAAGTGTAAGTTCGTGTTGGTCAAAATTTTGACCAACACGGGCTTGTAGCTAAAAAAATTTATATACATTGGTGCCACAAAGACCTTGTTTTTAATTTCGAGAAAGTGTAAGTTCATGTTGGTCGAAATTTCGACCAACATGGGCTTCTAGTTAAAAAAATTATATACATTGCTTGCATAAAATGACCAATTTGACCCCATTTTTTTAGATGGTCGAAAATTTTGGTCTAAAAATGGGGTCAAATGTACTAGTGTTAATTTGTAGGATCAGAAACATGGGCATGGAATTATGTAGAAGAAAGATTCAAACTTGTATAATTTTGTGTTTGGGAATTGATTTTAGTTTTTCATCTTCAGGCCACATGGTTGTGTTTCTTTCAAGCATCTAGTGCTTGTGAGCAGCCAATTTTTGTATAACACATGTTCCAGGGTCTTCATGTTGGCTTGGAAGAGGCTTGTCCTTCTAGGGACTGCTTTAGAACTATAAGCTTATCATGCAATCAAACTCTATTTGCTTGATGTATCATTCTTTTGTCTTTCTAAAAAGATTGTAGTAGTTTCTTTCCTCTTCCAAGAAGAAAACATATAGCAGAGTGTAGAGTTTGCTATTGCTATATATATCTATTATGTTACAACATCCTAGTGTGTTTGGTGGTCTACTAGTATGTGAGCTACCTAACTCTTGTAGTAGAGCTGGGTGTAGGCACCACCAAACATAGTAGATCCTAATATGAAATTTTTACTATCCATGATAACTTCAATTGGTATATATATTTAGATAATTCCTTAGAATATTGAGGATTTTGGATCATATTTCATGATATTTAGAATATATTTCAATATCTTTTGGATTATATTTCATGATACTTTTGATATCTTGAATTATATTTTAGGATATTTTGTATCATACTCCATCAGACCAAGATAAGCAAGATGAATTTATATTGTTCATTTCAAAATAGTTCTGAGAAAAAAAAAAATTCATTGTAGGACTTTTGAAAAAAGAACACTAAGTAGTTTGAGAAGATGATAGATATGTTCTTCTGCCGTTTGAATGGACTTATTGATTCTTCTCTTTTCCTTTTTGGTATTGCTAATTGTTATGACTCTTGGAGGCGAAATAAAGTGTATGATTGATGCACATATGTATGTTTTCTTGTACTACAAGGATGGGTTTATCAACAATGGACAATCCTCATGCACACCACTAGGGTTCAGGTTTCATCCAATGAATGAAGAACTTTTACACTATTATTTGAAGAAAAATGTGTCCTATGAGATCATTGACCTTGATGTTGATCTTAACGAGCTTGAACCTTGGGACCTCCATGGTATGGATTGATTTCTTCTTAATAGAATTTTCTTTAAGACTTGTTATCTTTGTGACTTTTTCCCCTAATTGTTATTTTGAAATGAACCAGAGAGATGCAAGATAGGTTCTTCTCCACAAAATGAGTGGTACTTTTTTAGTCATAAAGACAAGAAGTACCCAATAGGCACCTGCACAAATAGAGCAACAACTATGGGGTTTTGGAAGGCAACTGGCCATGATAAGGCCATTTATATGAACTTCAAGAGGATTGGAATGAGAAAGACCTTAGTCTTCTACACTGGGAGAGCCCCTCATGGCCAGAAAGTAGAATGGATTATGCATGAATATCGCCTTGAAGATAATGAGAATACCCAAATAAATGTATGTTCTACTGTTCTCTTCCCTTCATTTATGAAGCTTCTCTAGCTACATACTAAAAAAGATATCATTTTCTGAAGTAGCTTAGCATAGTATGATCTACACTCGGTTATCACTTCAATCAACACTTTTCTTATGATTATTGATTCACATTACCACAAAATTTATGAGGAAGAATTTACACTATGTCTTCTTGATAAGCACGTCACTGTTCATATTTGCACATAATGTAGTGAAACTAAGCAACACTATGATCCAGCTATTGTGACACCTCTCTTAGGCAGCCGACAGAAATTAATCTATTAAGTTAGAACTATTTTTTTCCTTAAAATTTTATACAACGCTATGGTACACAATGCAAAAGCAATATGAAACATACACATTAAGCAATGCAAATATAGTTTTGATTACTGAAAGCTTCCTTACTGTTTCGGCGGAGGTTGCACTGAAGTTGTCAAATGCTGTTGGCACATAATCTTAAAACCCTTCCTTTGCTGGCACCACAAAATGCAGTAAATGATAAATATTAACCACACATCCATAGCCTTTCTTTCGGTTGCATGGCAAGATTGAAATTAGGGCGCAGCAAAGAGCTTTTTTTGGATTTTGACATAGTGTAAGTTCATGTTGGTCAAAATTTCGACCAACATGGGCTTCTAGTTAAAAAAATTATATACGTTGCCTTGCATAAAACGAACAATTTGACCTCATTCTATTAGATGGTCAAAAATTTTGGTCTAAAAATGGGATCAAATGTACTAGTGTCATGATCCCCTTCCTAATCAAGATCAAGGCATTCCATGTACCATGCACATTACTGATTCCACTCCATCTCAAGAGTTAGCATTCGTAGATCCTCCACTTCATGAAGAGTTTCCTTCCACTCCATCCACTAATACTCCTCCATGTCAAGATCCAATCAATCCATCTCATGGTTCGATTCCCTCCACTCCATCTCATGATCCACTCATTCCACTACATGATCCTCTTTTAAGATAAGATCAAATCACCCCTTCATTTGCATTTCCTGACACCACTCCATCTCAAAATCCTATTATCCCTCATAATCCCCCTTACGATCCTACTCCTCCACATGATCCTATCACACCTATCTAATCACCTCATGAACCCCATACTCATGGACTCACATCTTGTGTTGAAACTAATAAGTATCCCATTGAAGAAAACATGGCTCAAGATGTTGGTACACCTTCCACTCCTTCCAAACTTTAAATTCCTCCATCCAAACCTAAATTTTCCCATCCTCCATATTCCAAGTCCATTTTGGGACCTTATGTCCATATTCCCATAACTTCCTCACTTCTGTCCATTCTATGTCCTTATATTGCACCGCCAAATCCTTCATCCCTTCCTTCCATTTTAGGTCCTTACATACATTCATCCACCATATCCATGTTTCCCCCTTCATCCCCTCATGCTCCTATTACAGATCAACAAAGGCACACATCCTTGAATTACTTACAACATTCACCATCCCTAAGCTCTCCATCTCATTTACTTTCATGCACCCATACCATGGCCAATGGAAACAAATTGGATGCCAAAGAAAAAGAGCATAAAGCCAAATATCCATAAAAATCAAAGGATCAACATGTCCCCTCTAAAAAACATGTCCAAGAAAATAAAAATCTGATCCAAAGCAAAATCAAAAGGTCACAAAGGCTGAAAATCAAAAATGCAAAAATCATGTGGATCCCAGAGCTACTTAATGTAGCAATGAATCTCAAAGAAAGATTCCAAATAACATCCAATTTTTCTAATCCAAAGGCTTCCCTCATTCCTAAACCATTTGAGCTTCCATTTTCAAAATCCATTTTGGGTCCTTATATACCCAAATCCACCATCCTAAATCCATCATCTTCGTCATCCATTTCGGGTCCCTATATCCCAAAATCCACACTTTCCCCTACATATCCTCCATAATTCTCTCCTTTCCATCACCTGTCTAGGTGTGTACCATTGACGATCTTTCTATCTCTTTCATCCACCCATTCACAAGTCTTCCAACATAGCATCCATCACCCATATATTCCTATCACCCACACCACCCACTTGATCCAAACCTTTTCATAGGTCATTGTCCTCCATTCACTATCCTGCCAACATCTATGCGAACATAGTCAAAATTCCTTGAAAAAAATAAAGCAAAAAGAAAAGAAAAAATATCAAGGGATACCATCCATATATCTTGATGCTTGAGTCCTCCCATCATTTTCCTATCATGTTTTCCACTTCCACTTATCCATCCATTCACTTTTCCTCTTCCACTTGCACTCTACATTGGGGGCAAGCTCCATCCATACCACTCTTCCATACCTATCCTTCCTACTTCCATATACTATTCATCATCCTTTTCCATCTTTGATCTTGACCTTCACTTTCCTTTCATCCATCCATATACACTTTCCCTGTCCCTTTCTCATTATCCATACATCTATCCAACATACTTCCATAATCCTTTTATATCTTTCATCTTGACATGCTCTCCATATCTTTCATCTCATAGTCCTTGTGCATTATCCATCCATTATCCTACATACTTCCATAATCTTTTCATATCTTTGATCTTAACATGCTATCCTTATCTTTCATCTCATAGTCCTTGTCATGTTCATCCATTTTCCATCCATACTGCTACATATTTCCATCCCCCTTTCATATGTCCTTGATCTTGGTTATCCCATCCATCTCATCCATTTCATATCCCACATTTCATCCATACTCTTCATATCATTAACCCTTTTCCATACCATCCATATCATTCTCCCTTTTTCATACCCTCCCTCCCATATCCCTTATTCATTCCCCTTTCATGCCCATGCTCATGATCAATACTAGAGGCACAATAAAAAAAGTTTCATACATGCTTTGAAATAGCACATGCATTCTCGTCCTCGACACAATATTCTTTACACCATCTTTTCATTTTCATGCATCCTTTCCCACCATATTTTCTTTTGTTTTCCTATCCTCAGTATGGGGCATTTGAACTCCTTTGAAACATGGTCCTTGGCTCCCTATTATCTGATACCATATCCTTTGGTCCTCTATATTATTCCTCCATTCAAATATCTCCACCCTTCCCATCCATTTACCATTGCTTGGTTATCCCTTGTCATTGGTTCTACTTTATTCCACCTTCCATCAATTTTTACTTCTTCCAATCCATTCAATCAATTCATTTCTCCTCTAATATCATCATATTCTCTTCTTCTAATCATTTCATTCAAATCATTTCCATAATCAATTACTTCATTTTTCATCTATTTTCATCTACCTT